>OMLF01042674.1:0-15371 GCA_900302615.1 Holocentrus rufus | reverse complement strand
TACATGTGGAATGTAAAATGTATGAATCAGATTTGTTTCCTTTCACTTTTAATGAAGCTGGCAAAGGGTTCAACACCGTGTCTGATTCTTCATTCACATTTCCCTCTTCGGGGACATTACATTTGCACTATGCCAACAGGAAAGGAAACACTATCCACAGGCTAGCCAGCCTGGACAGATTGCACCTGAACTTGATATTAACTTCATATTAAAAGGCAGTTGTGTAATGGCAAATGATTTCACCTACAGTTTGTACATCCTGTGACGTGTGCTTCACATCGTGTGCTTCACTGTTGTCTGTTTGATGAGCAGAAACTGCAGAAGATCAAGGCCGTTTGAAAACATCCTCACTTGTCTTCTCTACTTACATTATTTTTCATGCAGCAGCAGTACGTGGTCTCAGATGCATGACAAAACAAAAAGCTGGTCAGGAAACCTTTGACCTTTGAAACTGTCTGTGTGCAGCACAAATAAATGTTTTTGGAGGAAAATGATACAAGCAAGTTTAATTATTGCTCCATCTACACAGATTCAAGACAACTGGAAAAGAACAGAGCTGTGTGTTAAAATTCAATATTTATTAACTGACAAATATTAGAATCAAACACATGAGATAAAGTTTCATCCTGTAAGTATCCTTAATGTACATTGTGAGAACTTTGTAAAGAAGCTTGTAAAGTAAAACTAGGTTTTTACTTAATTTACAGAGGAAGTATGTATTACTATTTTTTTAATCTACATATAAGCATCCTTATTATCTCTGAAACATGTTTTCCTTTTCCTCAAACAGCTGACAAACTAAGTCCATGAAGAGGTTTTTCACAGATCTGGGCGAAACTGCCACTGACGGGATCAAGAGGGTCACATGTTTGTGTGAAGGTCACATAAACGTCTCTGACAGGAGGCTTGGAGGGTGTTTTCAAAAACAACATGAACAACCAAAATCTGCTTCAACACATCCATTAAGAGGCTGCTGTGAACCTTTTCTGTTTGACAACCTGCTCCTGCAACATCCACAAACCACCACAAGATGGCGTGTTTGTTTTCCTCTTTCATTGCAAACAACCACTCCATCACTTCATCATATCAGCGTCACGCATTTGTAGCAAATAATTTATGTGCACAAAACAGAGTGATAATATTAGTATTAAACATGTTTTCCTCAACTTTTGGTGACAGCAGTGGATGGTAAGATCTGGTAAATTTGATTAGTCAGAATTAATCTGAATGAAGGAAATCAGTGAAATTATATGTTGTTTGACAGTTTACTAATCCATGTGATATAGACCAAGACATGACATCTACACAGACACACCTGTTGTGTTACATAGTGACTTGGCAAGTTTAATATTTCATCATACTCAAACTCATTGATTCACATGAGCACACTGCTGCTGCACATGTTGATTCCCTCTCTCTCTCTCTCTCTCTCCCTGTGTGTGTGTGTGTGTTTCTGTCTCTGTCTTTTTTTCTGTCTTTCATCAGCAGTGTGAGTGTTTCTCCAAACAGGAGGCGACTCTCACTCCTCTTTCTGACACAGAGACACTGCGGAGTCGGACCAAACCCCAAACCCAGGGTACAGAGGCTCAGTGAACCTGCAGGTGAAGGTGTGGAGGGGGATCAGTGTGTCAGAGGAGACGCTGTAGAAGGACAGAGAGCCAGCAGGCCAGTCCAGATACACTGCTACTCTGTCAGAGGAGGAGGAGACAGGGATGCCTGCTCCTTTGTTATTGTGCCTGGCAGAGAAACTTTTATCAGAGCAGATCAGACTCCAGGAGTTTTTATTATATCCAAGCCCACAGTCAGCACTGCCTCCTTTCCTTCTGATTCCTCTGTAAGTCACTCCTATAGAAACCTCTCCTTCCCACTCAACTTCCCAGTAACAGCGACCAATCAGAGCGTTTCTGCACAGTACCTGTGGCCAGGTGTCAAATCTGTCCGGGTGATCTGGATATGGCTGCTCCTCTGTCACCACTGTCACCTTTCTGTCATCCTCTGACAGGAAGAGGAGTCTGTTTGCTGTGTTTGTGTCCAGAGTGAGTTCACAGGCATCTGATGGAGAGAACAAGACACAATGCAGCTTTTTATCCAACAGACCCGCTGTGTTTATCACAGTTTGATAATTAATTCCCTTCAATTAAGGTCACTGGTTTATAATTATAGCAGAAAAGCATCCTGCTTGTTTAATGTAGTGGAGAGAAGAAGCTGTTGATCTTAGAAGCTTGGAAGATCAACAACGTCTTGTATTAAAGTCTTGCATGAACACATTTTTCTCCCTGATTTGGCAGATTTCTCCAAATTAAGATTTATGCTCTCAAAACTATTAACACATCCAATGAAACATACTTTCATCTTGTAAAACAGTGCCACTGGAGTGCCACTACAAATGTTATTTATCGGGAAGATGAGGATGAAAATATCACACGAATGGGCAAAGTCTGTTTCCAGATCATTAAAACACCAAATGTTGCCCTAAATTTGCCCTGGAAATTGTCCATGTAGCCTCAGCTTTAGACTCCACCAAAAACTGTCAATTATAAAACTAAGGAAAGGGAATAAAAATAGAGTTTTGGATCAATTAATCAATTAAAAGCAGTAATATAGTAGTATAGTATGCAGGAGAAACCAAATCTACACAATCTAAATATCTGAATCTTGTGTTCATGAATCAAACTAAAAACACACTTACACTTCCTCAGACCTGGTTTTAACCTCTGCAGTCCACCATGGTCCACACTGGAGGAAAAAACAGAGTCAGACCAGTTTGTTATCTTTAGTGACGGAAACATGGACAGTAAATCACCCACAGTGTGAATGATTTACCAGACACCTTCACTCATATCCACCATTAAACATGAAGCAGTATTGCTCAGCTTGTAAGTCTGTCTAAGAAAATGGCTGCCAGCTCTAAGCCCTCAGACAGTTTGTCTCTGCCTGGCCTCACCATACCTGAGAGTTTTTAGTCTCCAGCGTGGATCCTCCAGTCCAGCAGAGAGCAGCTTCACTCCTGACTCTCCTGGATGATTGTAGCTCAGGTCCAGCTCTTTCAGATAGGAAGGGTTGGAGCTCAGAGCTGAGGCCAGAGAAGCACAGCCTTCATCTGTGACCTGACAGCCTGACAGCCTGCATACGTACATGGATGTTACATTCTTATCACTGATGAACATCTCTGAAATTACCTGTTATAATGCAGTTGAATACTGAAAGTTAACCAGCTGACCACATAACATGTTTTGTGTGTGTTTTTTAGAATTACTATTTTTGTTTTATTTTTGTTTTTCCAATTGAATCTTTGACAGAAGCTTTGAAGTCCTTTTTGCTATTTTTGCTCTCAGCATCAAGAGGAAATAATGCAATACGGCATTGTCAGGGAATGTTCACAAGGCACAGGAAGTAGTGCTAATAGTTTCACAACTGATGTCAGAATCAGGTTATGTGTTTATTCACTGGCGTAAACTTGCATGTGAGGCATGATTTATCTGTGTTGACCGGGTTGATGAATCCTGACCTGAGAGTTTCCAGTCTACAGTGTGGATCCCTCAGTCCAGCAGAGAGCAGCTTCACTCCTGCATCCTTCAGCTCATTGTTACTCAGGTCCAGCTCTCTCAGACTAGAGGCTTGTGAGCTGAGAGCTGAGGCCAGAGCTTTACAGCTTCTCTTTGAGAGATTACAGCCAGTTAACCTGAAGGGACATGAAAAGATAAGAAAACATTCGGCATCTATTTAATATAATTTGTATCTGTGATTTTTTGGGGCATTATTTTTATGATGGTATATGTAAAGTTGAATGGCAAGACGAATGATTTAGATGATTTTCCAATTAACTTTAGCATTACAAAAGTATAACAGTCCTAAAATCCTCACTTTACACCCTTTATAATTTGATGAACCCTGACCTGAGAGTTTCCAGTCTGCAGTGTGGATCCCTCAGTCCAGCAGAGATTTGCTTCATTCCTGAATCTTGCAGCTCATTGTCACTCAGGTCCAGCTCTCTCAGACTGGAGGACTGGGAGCTGAGAACTGAGGCCAGAGCTACACAGCTTCTCTCTGACAGTTTACAGCCACTCAGCCTGAAGAACAATCAGAGATGAAGACAAAAATATTTGGAATATTTGAACGAATACTTAATATTTGTTAATATTTCTCTATACAGAAAAGATCATGATATTATTTAATATATCCAGTTTTCTGTGAACCTACAAAGATTTCCTGGATGCTTTGACCACTGGCAGCAGCTTCAGAAGAGCCTCCTCTGAAGCAGAGTATTTCTTCAGGTCAAACACATTCAGGTCTTCTTCTGATGACAGTAAGATGAAGACCAGAGCTAACCACTGAGCAGGGGACAGTTTGTCCATGAAGAGACTTCCTGATCTCAGGTACTGTTGGATCTCCTCCACTAGAGAATTGTCATTCAGCTCATTCAGACAGTGGAAGAGATTGATGCTTCTCTCTGGAGACAGATTCTCCCTGATCTTCTCCTTGATGTATTCAGCTGTTTCCTGATTGATCTGTGAGGTACTTCCTGTCTGTGTCAGCAGGCCTCGTAAGAGGGTCTGATTGGTCTGCAATGAAAGACCCAGGAGGAAGCGGAGGAACAAGTCCAGGTGTCCATTTGGATTCTGTAAGGCCTTGTCCACAGCACTCTGGTAGAGGTGTTTTAACTTAGATTTGATGTTGAATTGTGTAGACCACCAGGACATTGACTGTTCCTCTGACAGCAGATTGACACCAGAGTTGATGAATGTCAGAAAGACATAAACAGCAGCCAGAAACTCCTGAATGGTCTGGTGGACAAAGCAGAAAACCTTGCCCTGGTACAGCCCACGCTCCTCTTTAAAGATCTGTGTGAACACTCCTGAGTACACTGAGGCTGCTGTGATATCAATGCCACACTCTGCCAGGTCTTCTTCATAGAAGATCTGTTTCTCCAGCTGCTCAAAAGCCAGTTTTCCCAAAGACAGGACCACCCTCTTGTTCTCTTTAGTCCAGTGTGAATCTGTTGCAGCTCTCCCACGAAATTTGATGTTCTTCATTTTGGACTGAACCACCAGGAAGTGGATGTACATCTCCGTCAGGGTCTTGGGCAGGTCTCCTCTCTCACTGGTTTTCAGCACATCCTCCAGAACAGAAGCAGTGATCCAACAGAAGACTGGGATGTAGCACATGATGTGGAGGCTTCGTGTTGTCTTGGTGTGGGAGATGATTCTGTTGGCCTGCTCCTCATCTGTGAATCTCTTCCTGAAGTATTCCTCTTTCTGTGGGTCAGTGAAGCCTGTCACCTCTGTCACCCTGTCAACACACTCAGGAGGGATCTGATCGGCTGCTCCAGGTCGTGTGGTTATCCAGAGGCGAGCAGAGGGAAGCAGTTTCCCCTTGATGAGGTTTGTCAGCAGTGCATTCACTGATGCTGGCTGTGCAACATCAGTCAGGATCTGATTGTTCCTGAAGTCCAGAGGAGGTCTACACTCATCCAGACCGTCAAGGATGAACACAACTTGGAACTTGTCAAACCTGCGGATTTTTGCTTCTTTGGTCTCAATAAAGAAGTGATGAAGAAGTTCCACCAAGCTGAACTTTCTGTCTTTCAGCAAATTCAACTCCCGGAAAGTGAATGGAAATGTGAACTGTATCTGCTTGTTGGCTTTGTCTTCAGCCCAGTCCAGAGTGAACTTCTGTGTTAAGACTGTCTTCCCAATGCCAGCCACTCCCTTTGTCATCACTGTTCTGACTGGTTTATTTCTTGCAGGTAAAGGTTTAAAGATGTCTTCACATTTGATTGGTGTTTCTGGTCTGGCTGGTTTCCTGGATGCTGCTTCAATCTGTCTGACTTCATGTTCATCATTGACCTCTCCACTCCCTCCCTCTGTGATGTACAACTCTGTGTAGATCTGATTCAGAGGCGTTGGGTTTCCTGCTTGAGGAATCCCCTCAAACAAACGCTCGAACTTCTTCTTCAGGTTAGATTTGAGTTCACGTTGGCACACTGCAGCGAGAGTTTCTGAATGAACAAACAATAAATATCAGTAAATGGACGATGTTGTAAATGTGAGAAATGTGAACATTTCTGAGTAAATGTGTCCATATCTCAATCCCATGCTATCTTTTTAGCTCACAAAGAGCCAAAATCTGATTTGTACACTGTAAATTAGCATTTCCATCAGTCAGTGTATAGTCTGAAATACGTATGGAAAACATGAATGGGATTTGCAAGAAATACTGTCACTTAAAATTCGGAATTGAAGACATCTTGTTTTATTAATAGCAGAGTTTACAAATTCAAACATTTCCCCATCATTACCCCTTTAGTTAAAAGCCCCTTACTGCTCTGAAGAGACTCAGCCAGCTCTTCCTGCTTCATTCTTCTCAAGAAGTGCAGTGTGATCTGCAGAAATGCTTCTCTGCTGCTCCCCTGCTCTTCCTCCTCATCATCCACCGACTCATCCTGCCTCTCTAGGTATTTTGGACTCAGGAACCTCTCAAAGTTTTTCAGCTCATTCTTTACAAAAGTGATGATGTTATCCTCAAGCAGCTGGAAGTGAATAATACATGAATTAAGATTTCATGCAAAAGTCAATTTCAAACACAACACACAGAATCCATCACGTAGAGACTGAAAGCCCACTGGTCTGTTGCATGTAGTAATAGAGACTGTTATGGCCAGAATAGCTGTTTTTCACTTAGTTTGTCACTGGTGTTGCTGTGCATTGACACACCATAAATGTGGAGGCCAGGTCATTTGGATGCTCCAGGGTAGACAGATCATTGGTGACCTCCAAGCTCTGGACACTGTAAAGAAAATATGACAGGATAGATTATATAAGCTTTCTGTCTCTCTCTCGTTCACATGCACATACATTCAAGCAGGCCATTAAAAGGTCATGATGAAAACAGGCAGAAACTCAGGATGAACTCAACTGCTCTGGCTATGGGGGTTATGTTCTGAAAGTGGAATCTCAACCAACAGAGTATTGTACTATCATGCATGATTATGAATTTGATAATAGCAAAGCCGCCTCTTGTATTATCAGTTGTAAACTTCTACCTTTGATGAGTAGAGCTGCATCTGTGTTTGAAGTTAATAGGCTCTCTCACAGACCGGTCACTCTTCATAGATATAAAGCTGTGTTCAGGGGAGTCTGGTCGCTCAGGTTGGACTGGGCTTCAACACAAAACAGAGCTTTTATTCCATATGATGATGCTGCAATGATTTTGCTGCTTAGTTCTGAGATGTCAAACCTATATGTTTTATCATCATGTTAATTATCAGTTTTAAATTATTACCTTTGATCAAGAGAGCATGGTCCATCTTTGAAGTCTGCAGGTTCCATCCTAGACCAGTCACTCTTCATAGACACAAAGCTGGGTTCAGGGGACTCTGGTCTCTCCTGCTGGACCAGGCTTCAAACACAACACAGACAGAGCTTTTACTCTGAATAATGAAGCTGTAGTGATTTGACTGCTGAGGTCTGAGATGGAGAACAGTCATGGACAGTTAGAGATCCTCATCTTACCTCTTAGCTTTGGTCTGGCTGTCATGTTCCCCAGACAGAGTGGTTTTAAAGGCAGGGAGCCCCTCCTCTCTCTCCATAGTCACATTCATGGTCGAGCCAACACCTGCAGAAACACACAGGGCAGATTCAGCAAGCTTTCCATGACAGCGTACATTATCTTCTATCCTATTATGAAACTACAATCTGATGCTAACTTTGATTACCGCTAAGAATAATTCCAGCAAAATATTTTTAGATTGTTAGTTTTATCCTCAATTAACGAGTATGTAGATCTACAAACAGCTTTACTACTGTTGTCTCTCAGTCTCCTCTACAGTCCTCCAGTCATTCAGCACAAAGTAGGATTCTGTTTATCAGCATTTAAAATGATCCTTGGTAGGGTCTTTACCTCTTAACTCACATCCAGATCGAATCAACTTTCTAGCTTCATCTGTAGAGAGAGAAGATACTGTTGTTGCTCCTTCGTCAAGTGTCTCTGATCTACTGATCTGAGGGTGCGGCCACTTCCTCTCACATCACTGTCAAAGTCCACAAAGATCCCCTGCTAGTGATAACAAATCTTTGACACTAAAAGCAATAAAGCAGGTTAATGACATGAAGAACAGTATCAGGACAGCAACCACTCCCAACATCCCCAGTTTTTCATAATCTGGATAACTTGTCCGGATGCAAGGTGTAAATGGGGCCTTTCACACTGACACAACAAACTTCAACAAACCAGATGAGCTCACCATTGCAGAAACATGAGTGATCTTTACAAAACATAAAGGTGTTTTATCTTGAAATTACACATCAGAATGACCTGATTATTTTTTAATGGTATATATGTTCTGAGGTGGTCTGCTATCTGAAGTGGATTTTCCTGTGGAAACACTTTTAATTCCAGGCTGAACTTGACTCTATTTTAACTTTACATGATGTTTTGAAGAGCTTTGATTTTGAGATTCCTCGTCAGAATGACCCGTTACTTTCAAAGTTGAAATCAGAGAGGTTCTATTATTTGCCTGAAATGAATTTACAACATGGAGACACAAGTTTTTCTTGTATGCGTAGTCTGAATTTTATTATGATGGTTATTATCCTGAAACACTTCTGTTTCTATTTTGCACTCAGTTCTGAAATGGTAATGCTTATACATATTACAATATAATGTGAGGGCTAGCTTGTCTGTTTCTCAGTCATGTCAGCCCTTTCTCTGTTTTATTTGTATTTATTTATTTATTTATTTTATTTTTGTCCAAAGTACAGGCCACAGGGTTTGCTGGTGCTGCTACATCAAACTTTGTTGCAAAATCTAATTAGACTGGTCAATTTTCCATGACCAAACAAACAGATTTTTCATGTTCATGTTCGGGAAAATAAACTAAAACGGGCTGAACACACTGACCCAGCAGAACCCAACAACTGTTAGGTGTTTGTGTTTGTTGGCTTTTGTTAGGGTAGCGTGTAGAGATGCACTGATCCACTTTTTCTCAGTTCCGATACCTACCAATACCTGTTAGGGATGCAAATTATCGAGTAATTCATTAATCGATAGTTGTTTCATCTTATCGAACGAAGATCGATTAATTGATAAGCGGCAATTTTTCTGAGAAGCTGAATTTCCCTCTGAATCAATAGGTTCCTTTCTACGAAAATGCTATCTTTCTTATGAAAGAGAAAATGCAAATCATGTTGTTGTCGTCAGAGGCCAGCTTCTCTTGTGTTCCCGCGTGTGCGTCAAGGACGTCTATCGTCAAGCGCGCCCTTATGCGGGCTGGCGTTCAAAACCCAATTAATTGCAATTAATTAATTAATTAATTGTAATTTCTTATTGACAGTTAATCGATAATCGATTAATTGTTTGCATCCCTAATACCTGTATTGGGATATCTGCTGATACTGATCCAATACCGATACCAGAGCTCTTTTTTCCTGAATCTTCTTATTATCATCAGGAATCTATCAGCAATCTCTATATTCTTTCCGATGCTGGCTCATTTTTTTCTAGCCTGATTACCTCTGTGTCAAAACTCCGCCGTAACTGCGCAGCAGGTGCGTGTGGCTCCTGCAGAGGCTGCCACTGAAGCTTGCTACACTTCTCCAAACATCTAACTGCATGTTGTGCGACTCGAGACCGCTTCGGTCCGCTAGACTCGTTTGTGTTAAACCTCAGTGTTTTGTGCCGGCTGTTTTCCGCTGAATGAAGGCAATATGATGCTGGTTTTCATCTGTCGTCCACTGGCTCTAAACTGAGGAGGTTTGCATATCTGTTCTGATGTTGCCAGCTCAGCCCCAAATTCTACAGACTGCAAATTAAATTCACGGTGAGTAAAAAATGGAAACATTGCTTAGGATGGAACTTGTAGTAAAGGCAACCATAAGTTTCCAGGTTATTATCTGGGCTTCATTAGCGCAGAGATTGCCTAATAAAATCCCGACACACTTGTCCAGTGTTTTAATGATCGGCGAAGTGTGACACAGACTTTCCCAGTCAGAACAAACGCTCAGACTGCTGTAGCATAGGTGCAGCGACACTTTTACACAGGGTTTAAATTAAGCTATGTCACCTTATACAGTTAATATGTTGCCCAGATTAATGCGTGCTGTGGAGATGAACGTAAAGCAACATCCAAATTAAAAAACTGCATTATTACATCCTTTCTTTCATTCATAAAAACATCAGACTATGGAATCTGGATCGGCACGTAGATCGGTAATGTTGGTCCAATATCCGATGAGTGAATTACTTCAGTATTGGCACCCGATACCAAAATTGGATTGGTCCCATCTCTAGTAGTGTGAACTGACCAGGCATGCTATTCCTTATCTCTCTTTCTGTGAATGAATATTCAACAACATGTTGGCCTATTAATTTGGGGAGTGAAGTATCAAAATTATACATTGCATAACACAAGTAAATACGCAGTGGACCCTCTGCTGGTGCTGTCCCGCTGGCTTGATGCATGCAGGGGAATGCAAGTTGTGGCAGAATGGGGTTTGTACATTTTGACCTGAGAGTGGCGCTAGAGAAAAGGTCATGAGGTCACAAATATTGACAGGGTTCATCCTCAGTGCAGCATCAATGTGCTCTCCAAATTTCATGGCAGTTGGAGATAGATTTGCTGACTATTTGGCTCACCCAGAGCATGTTGTCTGTCTGTTACTCTTTTATACTTGTGATAATGCTGCTTTCTTGACCAGGACTCCCTTGACAACAGAGATTTTTTTTTACTGAGAATAAGCTTAGTAAATAAAGTTTAAATTAAAAGCACCAAAATTTCAGTACTTGAGATGGCTTGGTTCCATCAGCTTATGTAATCAGTGGTAAGTCAATGATGGCATAGATTACTTTTCCTTAATTATGACCCACAATTTATATAACAGCAGAACCACGTTTTATTTCAAGGAAACATGATTACACATTTAAGTCAACAAAGTATGTATAAAACCAAAATTTGTAGAAAACAAAATATGTTACTCTTAAAGCAGCGAGATTAATTAAATTCCAAATAAAATTAAACTCCACAGTGAAGATATTTATCACTGATTATCATCAGAAACAGATGAACAGCAAAAACTTGATTATCGTTGGATAAATGTTGTTTTTAATTTTACTTTCCAAAATAAAGTTTGTGTCACTGTCAGTGTGTGACCCAAACATAGAATACACTTTATTTACACTGATGATTGATAGATACTGGTTGTTTTGTGAAATGACTAGTTAACTTATGTGAAAATAAAAACTTGACTTGTATTTTGTCTTTAAAGGACCATACCAGTTGTTTTGAATGTTTGACCCATCTAGGTACAATTTACCCACATTTTGAATTGCAACACACCATGGGAGGTGACTTTCACTCCTCGATTTTACACAGAGACACTGAGGAACCAAATGAAATCCTAACCCCACAGCTAATCCCAAATCCAAATCCAAACCCAGGGTAAAGAGGTTCTGTGAATGTGCAGTGGAAGGTGTGGAGGTGGATCAGTGTGCCCGAGGAGACACTGTAGAAGGACAGAGAGCCAGCAGGCCAGTCCAGATACACTGCTACTCTGTTTGAGGAGGGGGGGGCAGCTATGTCCATTGACGTCTTATTGTTCCTGGCAGAAAAACCTCTATCAGAGCAGTACAGAATCCAGGACTTGTCATTCTCCCCAAGACAGCTTTCACCACTATCTCCTTTCCTTCTGATTGCTCCGTAAGTCACTCCTATAGAAACCTCACCTTCCCACTCAACTTCCCAGTAACAGCGACCAGTCAGATCGTTTCTGCATAGTATCTGTGACCAGGTGTCAAATCTGTCCGGGTGATCTGGATATGGCTGCTGTTCTCTCACCACTGTCACCTTTCTGCCATCCTCAGACAGGAGCAGGAATCTGTTTGCTGTGTGTTTGTCCAGAGTGAGTTCACAGGCATCTGATGAGGAGAACAAGACATAATAGTTGAAAACTTCATGATTTGTAAGAGCCATTAATACAGCAACTAAAATAGATTTTTAGTAGATGTAGATTATTTAGTATTGCTATCATTTTCTAAGTTTTATTCAGCTTGTGTAACCTATATTCACAAAATGCTTTGGATGACCACATCCAGATGCCCAGAGCACCTCAACTTGCTCCTTTCAACGCGGAGGAGCAGCGGCTCTATTCTGAGCCCCTCCCGGATGTCTGAGCTCTTCACCCTATTTTTAAGGGTGAGACCAGCCAACCTACGAAGAAAGCTCATTTCAGCCACTTGTATTTGTGATCTCGTCACCTCCCACAGCTTGTGACCATAGGTGAGGGTTGGCACAAAGATCAACCACGAAATTGAGAGCTTTTCCTCCAGGATCAGCTCCCTCTTTACCACGATGGTACATGACTGCAGCTGCTGCACCAATCTGTCTGTTGATCTTCCTCCCCTTTTACTGTCATTCATGAACTAGACCCCGAGATACTTGAACTCCTCCACTTGAGGCAGTACTTCACTCCCAACACAGAGGGGGCAAACTACCTTTTTCCAGCAGAGAACCATGGCCATACTGGACACCCTCCACTCCAACTGTGCCTTGAAATCCTGTCCTTGAAAATCACAAACAGGATTGGAGACAAAGCACAGCCTTGGTGGAGTCCAGCACCCACTGGAAATGAGCTTGACTTAGTTCCAAGAATGCAAACGCAACTCTCACTCTGGCTATACAGGGACCGAATGGCAGCTCCCGCAGTGCCCAAGAATAGAACAGATTTTATGCAGACAGTTAATGAGCAATCAATGTATTTGCATAGGGGTTTACATTGTGTTGTATGAGGCTCAGTTCTACCTGGGTATAGAAGTTCTGGCATTGCAAACATTGCACGTAGCTGTTGAGCAAATTCATTTCACATACATTTCAAAAGCGCTTCTCTCCTCAGTATTGTTTACTGCCATGTCCAATATCTGCAGCGAGTGCTGAGGTCCAAATTTCGTCACTTTTTCTAAACACGATTCCGTGGTCTCTCTAAATTTCCATGGAACAGTTCGTTTTACGTGCAAAAATCTGCGATCACGAAATAACGGATTTCTGGGGGGTATGATAATATGGTAACTTCATGATGTAGTCAGCATTAAGACCTATGAAAATCCTATTTAAGACATTTTAAGACCTTTCCAGGCCTTAAATTCAGATTATTGACTTTTTTAGAGGGCCCGCAGAAGGCCCCGCATGTGATGTGACCACCATTTGCCTGTAGCATCTCCTTTTCTTAGAGTTGATCAGTTTGTTGATTGTTGCTGGTTGAATGTTGTCCCACTCTTCTGCTATAGATGTGGGAAGTTGTCAGATACTGCCATTTCTTATGCTTTTTTTACTTTGTGATACAGTAAGGAGGAGGAGGTAGAACCACTGATGTAAGCTAATTTGCGAAACCACAAATTAGTTTTTTGTCGTAAAGAATTACTTTTTTCTTCATCAACACTTTTATTTCAACACACTAGACATTTTATTTTGTACACTGTAAGAACATTAAAATGCATTATTAAATGATCAGTCATCATTAGTTTAAAACTATGCTGGTTTTGCAAATTCTGGTGTGTAGACAACGGGATGCTTTCAAGAGCATGTATCTTAGTTTGGTGAGTTTTCTGTGTCGTGTTTGAAAAATAATAAATGTAGGGTTTTTTTGTTTGTGTGAAATTATGAAATTGTTTTCATATTCATAAAGAAGAAACTGCATCTATACCATCTTAACAGTGGAACATTTTATTTATGTTCATGAATCAAACTAAAAACACACTTACACTTCCTCAGACCTGGTTTCAACATCTGTACTCCACCATGCTCCACCCTGAGGAAATAAAGTCAGACCAGAGTGTCATCTTTGATAGTGGAAAAATGGGCAGTAAATAACCTTCACTATGAATGATTTACCAGACGACTTCACCCATATTCACCATTAAACATTAAACAATATTGCTCAGCTTGTCAGTTTGACTGAGAAAATGGCTGACAGCTCTCAGTCCTCTATAAGACACTGTCTGTGCCTGGCAGCCACCCTCTCCATACCTGAGAGTGTCCAGTCTCCAGTGTGGATCCTCCAGTCCCGCAGAGAGCACCTTCACTCCTGAGTCTCCTGGATGATTGTAGCTCAGGTCCAGCTCTCTCAGATGGGAGGGGTTGGAGCTCAGAGCTGAGGCCAGAGAAGCACAGCCTTCCTCTGTGACCTGACAGCCCGACAGCCTGCACATGTACATGGAAGGCACATTTTTAGCAATAATGCAACTCACTGTGTACAAAAACCGTATCCATCACAAGCAGTCTTTTGGAGCAGTTTTAAAGTTCTTGACTGAATCTGTGACACAATCTTATAAATACTTTCTGGGATTTTTGCTCTCAACAACAGGCAAATGAGGAGATGAAATGAAATCATGTAATCACGAAAAGCAATTCACAGATGGAAACAGATGGCCTGGAAAGTTGCGCTACATGTTGGTATCACAACTGGTTTGAGAATCACATGGGAAGAAAAATCCTACACGTTTATTTTGTTATATGTGTTTATTTGCTGATATTAACCTGCATTTAAAGCAGGAGTTAACTGGTCATGTGTTGAGCAGGTTGAGTATTACTAACCTGAGAGTTTCCAGTCTACAGTGTGGACTCCCCAGTCCAGCAGAGAGCACTTTCACTCCTGAATCCTGCAACTCGTTATTACTCAGGTCCAGCTCTCTCAGACTAGAGGACTGGGAGCTGAGAACTGAGACCAGAGCTGCACAGCTGGACTCTGACAGATTACACAAACTCAGCCTGAGGAGCAATTAGTGATGAAGACAGGAATAAAATATTAATATTCTATTATAAAATGTGGAAAGGATCATGTTAGTATTTAATATAACTAGTTTTCTTTGAACCTACAAAGATTTCCTGGAGGCTTTGACCACTGGCAGCAGCCTCAGAAGAGCCTCCTCTGAAGCAGAGTATTTCTTCAGGTCAAACACGTCCAGATCTTCTTCTGATGACAGTAAGATGAAGACCAGAGCTGACCACTGAGCAGGGGACAGTTTGTCTGTGGAGAGACTTCCTGATCTCAGGTACTGTTGGATCTCCTCCACTAGAGAATGGTCATTCAGCTCATTCAGACAGTGGAACAGATTGATGCTTCTCTCTGGAGACGGATTCTCCCTGATCTTCTCCTTGATGTACTGGACTGTTTCCTGATTGGTCTGTGAGCTACTTCCTGTCTGTGTCAGCAGGCCTCGTAGGAGAGTCTGATTGGTCTGCAGTGAAAGACCCAGGAGGAAGCGGAGGAACAAGTCCAGGTGTCCATTTGGACTCTGTAAGGCCTTGTCCACAGCACTCTGGTAGAGGTGTTTTAGTTGGGAGGTTGATTGTTCTTCTGACAGCAGATTGACACCAGAGTTGA
>OMLF01042671.1:8241-20157 GCA_900302615.1 Holocentrus rufus | reverse complement strand
CCCATTTGGCTCAAAAAAAAAAAAAAAAAAAAAACGTTTGTATTTCAGTTTGTGTGCTGCCTTCAAATACTCCTCATAAGCTCCGTCTGCCCACATCGAAGGTCAAAAGTAAGACGTCGCGGATTCTAATCGTTTTGGTCGGAAATAAGACCGAAATTGAAGTTGCAGCCAATGTTTTATTGTGACTGCTGTTTTGATTTAAAACTTCAGAGCAACTTTGTTATTCTGCTACAGAATAAAAAGTAGAATTGTGCATCTGGTATGTAATTGGCATTTTACTAAATGCAAGGCTGCATGACAGCTACAATTTAAAAAAGTGAAAAGTGAGCAATAAAAGTGAACAGAATCACGGTCCAGTCTTAATAATTGCTGATTATTCAGCTCATAAGTGTGGTGAGTTGGAGAATTGTTTGTCCACTCTCTCTCTTACCTCTTTTGGCTGTTAGCAGGTCAATGAATGTAAAATTAACACATATGCTGTGTGGACTTAAATTAACAATTGTACAATGCTGATTTCACACTGATATTTTAAATATTATTCCAAACAATTCAATAATTAAAAACACAAAAAGCACTTCTATTATGAGTTTGTGAGGTTGGAGTTTAAGTTCTAGCTGACATTATATTCCACTAAAACTGAGTACATATCCATGCTTCTGTGATGTTTTTGTCTGATGAAAAGAAACATTTAGGATTCAATTTTTAAAAAGGAAAAGGGTCATAAAACTTTTGACAGCTGATAGGCCTATGTCAACTCTTTGATGCTCAGTATCTTAGTCAGTGAGCTCCACCCACATAGAACTTTATAATTCCATGGACACCATGTTCTCAGACACGTAGGGGCGAAAATCATATCTCCTCAACTTGGATATCACAGAATATTCCGACTTTACCCCTCCGCTGCGTTCAACAGCGCTCTTTCTTCTATTAAACTGGAATTCCCGAAAGCGCTTGAACGCAACACGGGCCCTGCTCACTGCGCAGTCTCGAGTACTTGGATGCGAGCGGCAACTTCTCCGGAGCCTCGCGCCCACTACACTCCGCATCTGTGACATGAAGCAGCAGAGGACGGCGAGCACGAGCAGCCGGCGCTGAAATACTGGATCTTCCTCCGAGATTTGAACTGCAAGCAGGTAGAATGGATTTATACCGTCATTTGATGAAACTGTAAATTGAAGAAAATCATTCCAAACAATAATTAATTTGACACTGACCAGTTAATTCACTCAAATGATGTTTAGGAAACGTTGAAAAGCTCTTTACCTTGGTTCTGTCTGTACTGATGATGCTCAGTGTGTGGGATTGATGGACGAAAGCTGTGATTACCATGAAGTGAGCCGCAGGCAGAGTATTTAAAGCAGCTGTGTTTTCTATTGTTTGTGTGTTACAGTTACCAGTCACCTACAGGAAATACCAAAAGGCTACCTGTTGTGTGTGACACAAGTAAAGCAGGACAAAAACATATATAAACTGTCAAAATACGTTAGTTACCTGTATGCATCAATTAATGCCACTTACAATGTTTCTGTGACATAAAAAGCAGGATTTTTAAGTGCATTAGAGTCAAATTATCCACAAAACACAGGAAAAATCAAACGAAAATAAGCTGCCTTATGAAAGATTATATAAAGCTGTGTTAGACAGGGGTATAACCATAGATATAAAACCATAGATATATAAGTCTGACACTTTGTTTTATATCGATGGGTATACACTAAATGTAGTAATGAATTTTCTCTATGTTTCAAATAATTGCATGGGCTCCTGACAGTGATTTCAAAAAATATTTCAATGTCATGAGCCACTGACCCCAATTTGATTTATCTGGAAAGATTTTTGCTGCTGGATATGATTTCGTGCAGAACCGGAAAACTGTTTGTACTGCAGATGGGGAAAGTCAGGGGTCATTCCTCGTACTTTCCACTCTCCAAAAATGAAATAGTGGAATTAAATTATTCCTCAGTTTGCTGGCGGACCCCCAAGAGCCTCTTTAGGGACCCCCGTAGGGCCCCACACCTCAGTTTGGGCACCACTGCCCTTAAATTGAACAGGCACCATGATGTAATGTGGATGGAGAAGAGAGCAGATTTAAATGTGTGATGTATGTATTCATCAGAAATCACAGGATTATTTTTTGGGAGATTTGGGTACAACATATGTGAGTGTAAATGTAAGCTTCTGGCCCCATTAACTGTCCGCAGAGTAATGCTGCCCTGTACAACTTAGGATGCTTACACTGCTGTTGTGTTTACTGCTGATTTAGTCTATTTTGTTTCTGTGTGCTCCTCTCTTAAAACTTTGCAGTTTCCGAGAGTTATGCAAATAAAGATTATATGATAATGATGATGATGATGATTATTTTCATTATTAGTAGGCGTACCAGCAGCATCTTGATTACAACTTGGTTTCTGGCTGTGGGACCAATTATTTTCACGTTGACAGATATTGTTTAGACTCCATTAGTCAAAGAATGCAAATTATTCCCTTGAATGGCATTCAGTTAAAATGTATTTAAAAGAGAATAGTTTTGTTGGCTTCAGTTTCTTGGGCAAGGCAATCCAAAATATACTGTAAGAAGAGTCTGGCCGAATGACAAAGAGTTTCTGAGAATGTTAAGCTCCAACTCAAAGGGCTTAAAACGTCTCACCCAGTCCTGATTAAAAAAAATATAGTCCATGTCAATCAAGGAAAAAACAGCACCCATCTCATGTCATTTGCATTCATTTCATAAGTATACTGCTTAAATAAAAATTCCGGCAATCTATTAGCCTTTTCTGATAGGCTTTGTTGTTTGAACCAAGCACCAGACACGCTCTGGTGAAGTGGGAGTTTTGTCATTACATTAAAAAGAAACATCAATTTTAAAGAGTCACCAGTTAAAACACTGGCTGCATCATTTTGTAACAGCTAGAAATGCAGAAAGGCAGAAATAAAACGCCTTCCAACAGAGTAAACAAGCAGAC
Source organism: Holocentrus rufus (assembly GCA_900302615.1). Lineage (NCBI taxonomy): Eukaryota > Metazoa > Chordata > Actinopteri > Holocentriformes > Holocentridae > Holocentrus > Holocentrus rufus. The sequence goes on along the minus strand of OMLF01042671.1, from coordinate 17,194 downwards.
ATTAACACATGGTTGAACCTTTTCCAGACCTAATGGCATAAATAGGGAATTATTATTCAGCAGGGGGAAAGAGCATGACTGAAGTGTCACGCCTCGCATCAAAATTTAAATTCCTGTGTCTGTTACACTTAACGCCGCCCCGGAGTGAATGCATTTCTTTGAAACAAGATCAGACACAAATCATGTGCAAATTTCCCCAGGCTAACCCAGTGCTACCTACAGTATAGCAGCCTTTTCCCCGGACATGGGATAGGATGGGCCCAGCAAACCAAAGTGGCCGCACAAATTCCCCCTGAAGGAACAATACGCGCCTCTGATGGGGAATAAAGGCACTATTGTCTCTGTGACACGCTGGTAAAAACAATCCCAGGTTTCACAGAGAAGTCTCACAACACAGGCTGGTCCTATCATCGGTAATTGCTAAGTAATGCTGCACATGAATACCCCCAAATCAGCTGTGAGCTCGTGCACCACTCAGACAATCAGAGGCATCACGTCTCAATCGCTCGTCCCCATGGCAACAGCAACTGCCAGTCTGATTGTATGGAAAGTGGTATTTCTGATAACTTGTCATAAGTAAGTCTGCCGCTCACCAGAGAGCTGACTGGATTTTAAATGTGCATAAAATAAAGATTTTCACTGCCCACATAGCACGAAATGACCGTAATATATCTAAGGCTGGGCAGTAATTCAATATTGCTGTTTCTTTTTTTGTTTCAGTGGAATCATATTGTGATGAAATAGCAACGATACCTCAGGTTTCATGTCAAAATGAAAGTGTGAAACATTTTAAGGAATATTATTTGAACATTTCAGTTTTGTTTGTTATCCCAGTTAGCATTACCATGCAGTTCAATACAATGATTATCAATTTGTTAATGTGATAATTTGTTGATTTGTACACATACTGTTAGCCATACTGTGATAAATATCAATATTGAAAAAATTATTATAATTATTCTGATATTGATTCCAATCATATCCCGAGGCCTAAATATATCGCACTTTCCAGGCTGTACTCTGTTTTGCCAACTGCTGTGCATCAGGTCTGACATTGCAAATAATATTTAAGTTACATGTGAGTGAGTCATACTTGTCACAGCTTATTATTTGGCAAGGTATCTATTTTTGTACAATTTGCACTCTACAAACTGTACTACTGTATGCAGGAGGGGAAAGTATAAGTTATTTGGACAAAATAGGAAGACAATGTGATGATCGACTGGACTAAACAGAATAAAAATATGCCAACCTATATTAAAAATTGTAATTAAAATCCCTTTCATATATTGTATACTAACAGATTACTGAACAAGCAACATACACATCTGTTATATTCATAGGCATAAAATAACAAACATTAGATGATTTCAACTTTTCCACTATAGCTGCTAACTGTTGGAAAACTGGATGAAAGATTAGTGTGAACCTAAACAATATCTTATATGCACAGAGGCAAAAGAAAGTTGACTCTGTTGCTCTCAGATATTAGAAATAGCGCAGAAAGACATTAACTGGCAAATCTGGTGCTAACTAGCATGCTAACTTTCATGTAATGTTTTAAAATATCAAAGAAGAGGGGGAAATGTGTTTATTGTACAATTAACAACAGTAATTACAAAAAACATCTTTCAAATACAGATCCAAGAGGAAGTTATTTTGACTCTGGTGACTTCAGATATTAGAAGTAGAGACATTTGTCACTGGCAGACCTGGTGTTAACTAGCATGCTAACATTCATTTAAAGTTATATTAAAAATATAAGTTAGAACAGTGGGAAAAAAATAATTATTTTGCAATTTACAACACTAATATAAACATCTTATATACAAAGCCAAGAGAAAGTTATTCTGACTTTGCTGACTTCAAATATTAGAAGTAAGATTATGCTGGTGCTAACTAGCATGCTAACATTAGCTATGTAGCTCAGTTGTAGCTGTCAAATATGCCCACTAGGATGACCAGACATCCTCAAAAACACCGGGGAGTCCTGACTCCTGATTTTCCAGTATTTATTGGCAGGGACAGTGTTTGTCCCGATAATTATTAATCTAGTTTTTAGGTTTTTATGAAAATAAAAATTTAAAGTTGTTTTCTCTGTCTGTCACTTTTTAACGAGAGCTGTCCTGGCATGAAGTGGGCTGAGTGTAGTATATTAAAGCAATTGCATAGTTATTTAGTCAGCCACCAGAGTGCTGTACATTGAGTAAAACTACAGATGACACATAGCTCGCCGGCACATTCTTGACGGCTCAAAAACAGCTCCCCATCCGCCAAAATCAAAATAGATCAGCAAGCGAAACAGGAGAGAGGCGAGAAGAGGATCATCATGTCTGAAGCAAAGGCAGGAGGAGGACCACAGAAAAAGCGAAAGTGTAGGTACAGAACAGAGTGGGAGAACCCATGTAGCTGGATCTGGGACAAATCTGGTACAAATTGAGTGTTTTTTTGCCAATATACAATGCAAATACATTATTTCACAGTTTAGTAAATGACCCAGTCTCCTGAAAAGGACTAACATGCCTCTAAAAATAAGGTTGAAGGGCACAAAAGCTCTGAAAAAAGTGCACCCAACTCCCCCTTTCCCTCCCATTTCACCCTATTTTCCACAGTAATATATACTATAAATACACAGTATTCATGATGCAATTCAGACAATATACAAGTCCCTGGGTAAAAGAAACTCACTTGAAACGATAAATAAAAATTTAATGTTAAAATGGTTATTCAATTAGTCAATTGCCAGAAAAACTGATTAGAATTTCTATAATTGGGTCATTTTAGTTATTTCGCGGGTGAAAATACTTACCATGCTAAAATTGTCTTACTTTTCTATGTTTGTAGCATTATTTGTCCACTGGTCAGACAGGAGAAGCAATTTGAAGACATTACTTTGGGCTCTGGTAACTTCTGATGAGCATTTGTGTTTATTTTTGACATTTTTGACTCACTGATGAAAAATAATCATTAAAATAATCATTAGCTTCAGGCCTAGAAAAGTTGGCTAGCTCTCAACAATAAAACAACATTCTGCTTAAACATAAACAAAAATAGCAAATGAATAAATTTAAATACAAAAAACACATGAACATTCACCTCCTGTAAGATATAGCACAGGAGCACGACAGTCAGAGATGGAATTACTGACAACTGATCAGTTCTGATCGTGCGATTGTCTGTGCAGGATGACTGAGGTGATGAACTCTCTGGAGCCAGGGACGGAGGACTTCAGCGGGGGAGGAACAGGAGGGAACGAGGGCGCAGTATCCTTCTAGGTGTGCTCTTTGCTTTGTTTTTTTGTTTTTGTTTTGTTTTTTCACATTTTTTTCAGGCTTTTCTGCCTTATTGGAGTAGATGGCATACAGTGGTGAGTCACAGGAATGATGAGCAAGAGTAAAATGTGTGGTGACGCGACTAGGTCATTAGTTTGACTCAGTCCCTTCATGTTGCAAGTAAATGGTATGTGTCTTATCCAGCTGAGCCAACAGGACAAAGTTTGTTTTTTATTTTATTTTTTTATTTTTTTCTAACTGTATTGTTGCAAAGTGAATTGTAAAACCAGACACTTCTGCTGTATTCTGTAGCACCAGAGAGCCATTTTGCATTGGTATATTTCATTATTTCCCTTCCATGCTGCTTATGATTTTTAACTTTTCAGTCTGATGTCTGATGAAAGGGACTTTTTATATGGAAATGTGCTCAAGAGATCGCACACTGGACCAGCTGCAACCACAAAGTATTTTGTAAGAAATACTGTTTGTATGGATTTGCTACTCCAAGAATGTTATCAGGACAATTTCACAGCAATATACTAATGATAAAATGATTTGTTGTTAATTAGCAATAAATTACAGTTTTGTCATATTACGGTAATTCATTACAGCCAAAGGTAAAGTTTATGATAATATATCCAGCATGTTAAAACAGTTCAAATAAATAATGGAACAAACAAATGGGTGAATTTATCCTTACCCAGGTTTTTTTTCCATCTGATGTGCACAATATGCAGCGTCCCTGCTATTTTTGTTTTATTTTTGCATGTGCTGTAAGAAATGATACTGTCAGCCTAAAAGTAAAACTCTTTATTTACCCTTACATAAGTTTCATCAGATTTTCCCAGAGTCTCACGAAAGGTATCCAAAGTTGTCTAAGAGGCTTCCCTCCATCGTTGTGGAGCCGACGGACGGGACCGAGGTGGAGAGCGGAGAGCTTCGCTGGCCGCCGGAGGAGCCGGGCTGCTCAGACGCTCAAACTGCACAGGAACAGGCTGCAGGTACGCAGGCATGATAAGGTGCATGATCAGTTTTTCTTTGGTACAGACCACAGTGGGAAAGTTGACTTTGTTGCATTTTTTTGTTTGGTTAAGTTCACACTGCCCACTTGCAAACAAACCAGGGCTTGAAAAAAAATAAAAAGTCACATGGACTCACAAGCCGCTCGATTATTGGACAGAGTTGCGGTAACCTGTCATCCTGCCAGGTTAGAGATTTTGGCAGCACGGAGGAGTGAAAACAAATTGGATTCTGCAGCATTATGGACTTGTCTGCTCTTACTGCTGTATTTTACCTTCTCCGATGCTCATATCAGCTGAGAACACAGGAAGAAAAAGCTGAAAACGAGCATCAGGCGAGACTGTGGTTTGCCCTCAGCTCATTTTGTTATGCTCGGCTTTCCAAGCATGAGAAACTGATGGCTATCACAATTCGACATCTGAGTCTTCATATCCATAAAATCTTGCAAATTAGGGTCATTTCCTGTAGTTAGTTTGGGTTACATTTTCAATCCCACCACTGTTCTCTTGAAGAAGGACAGAGACTCAAATTTTTGGTGTGATTATTTGGTGCCACCTGAGTTCGGGAATGTTCTCACCTGGCCAAACAAACAGAACTACAGGAGTAAACTGCTCCAGAGTTTGAATAAACTGCTTCAAACATGCCCAAAGTGATAAGAGTGTATGCTTGTGAGTGATTCGTGCATGTACAGTTTGATACCTAGCGTCTGCATGTTCTTCTAGGTGAGGAGGAGTGCGACCTCGGGGCGGAAGGCAGCAGTGAAGAGGCGTCGGGGGCGGAGGTGCAGGACTCCAACTGAACAACACACAACTCCTGCAAAGTCCGCTGTAACTGTGAGTGTGTCCAGACTTGGATCCAAAGGAAAAGTACTTGGATGGATATAGAGAGATAGAGGAGACAGGGGAGGGAGGGTAGAAAAACAAGATTCCCAAACCCCAGCTCAAGCGCTTGGAGCCAGAGTGGTGTAAGCACATTTTGATTAAATTTACACAAGACTTGTCTTTTTGTATACATATTGTGCAAAGGAGCTTCCTCTAATACACGTACATAGGCTAATAAAGACAGCTGAAGGGATCAAGTTGCCACCCTGATGCTTTTTCCCCATCGCAATTACCTTTTAATTAAATTTGCAGAAGATGTGTACATTTCTTTCCACTTGCACATCCAGTACAAGTGCATGTTTGAATAGCTAGCTGCTTGGAAATGAACGAAAAATCCAGCAAAGTAGGATGTCGTTTCCCACCGTTTATCAACAGCATGTGGTATTTACAGGAGAATTAGAATGCTAAAAGCTCCCCTTGAGAGCTCCTGTTTAAATATTTGATGTTTTCATGCCTAATTCAATTGATTCAGTGTGACATCAGGAGCTTTAACTGGATACGTTAAAGCTCGTTTTCACTCTCTGGCTCCAAGCTCCCTGGTTGTCCAGATGCCCACGACATCGTCTGCACGTCAGATCTGGACAGATGTTCCTAAATGCTGTCTTAAGTATTTAGCTCATGTGTGCCATACTACTAATGGTAGCTACTGTATTTTGTGCACAGTTTTTACATTAACCCTAGATGTAAATTACATCACTCTATGGAAAGTGCTGACTGCTGTAGTTCAGTGACGTTCTCGATTATTATTGTCGTACATTCTCTTGTTGCTGATGAATCACTATTCACTTTGTAATAATAGCTGAAATGTTTTGAAGAATAGTATTTAATTAAGAAAGCCCTCATCACTTTATTCGATGTATTACAGTACATTCTTCAGTATATTACAATACGTATACATTGTTCATGTAGCTCTGCTGTAAAAGGGAATGTAATCGTATTCTGTTTTTTCCGATATTGGAGCAATATGTTCAGAAAAATCTAGAGGCAGTCCTTTTTGTTACAGACTACAAGAATATAAAAAAAAATTATAATAATAATAATCAGTATATTTTAGATGTGTGTAGCCTGTCACGGACATGATATTTTTTAAAATACTGGAAGCCTAAATTATTGCACAATTAATAAATCTTTTCAAAATTCTTAAATCATCCTTTCATTTGTTTTGACAAGAGTGTTCATGTGGTTCATGCTGGTTTGGTTTTAAAATTGTAACACAGGAGCAGAGGGGATTCATGCCTTCACGCTTCAAGGCAGGTCTGATTGGTTCAGCTTTTTTGTACGATCATTACAATCTTAAAGGGGTATGAGGTCATCTCTGACCTTTATTGACCACTGCAGGCACCCAGTAGGAATGGAAGGAAACACCATTAGGAAACACCATTAACAGAACTTCTCCAAAACAAGTATCTCGCACATCCAATTACTGCTGAAACAGATAGTAAGGTAGACAATCACCACCATCTGTGGACGGTGAAACCCTAACCCTGACCCCAGCCTGACCCCACCTGCAACTGGACCTCATTTTTAACCCTAAACCAGACATTGAATATCCACAGACTGCTTTTCACCTGAAACTTCTCAGTGAATATCAGCACTGGACTGTCCAAATAAGGTGTAACCAAGTGTTGTTGGAACTGAACAGTATAGTGAATCCATGCACTGGCTTACAAACCACAGAAAACCACTGAGCTTTTCCTGGTATTAAGATGTGCAGCACCAACCTCCAGATGCTTGTTAGACTTTTAACTGTACTTCCCTTATGCAGGGCTCTGTGCTAAGTATTATGCATGACAAAGAAGCATTACTCACAAACAGATGAACACACTGAGCCCAGCTCTTACAGATGGGCTCCTACTGTGCACCTTTTTTATGTAAGATTTTTTTTCCCCTCAAAAAGCACCAAATACAGTAGCATTTTCAAAACAGAGACAAGCATGATAGCTAATTAAAGCAGAGATCCGACAAAAATTTCTAGTGAAGAGGTAATATATTACCATGCTAAATACCGGAATAATAACCGCTTTGTCATTTGCTTTTTTGGCTTGAGAGTGAGGCTTTTTAGCCCTCGAGGCTGAAATATGGTGTGATGTGGTTCATCAACATGAGGCATCAATGACCTACTGTAGGGCTGAAAAGTAACACAGACTATTCATAGTCACGAGTTCACACAAATCATATCATTTCATGGAAAATAATTAATTTTCATTTTGCAGGAAATGATACATTCCCTTTAGGACTGCAGCCCCTGCAATATTTCTTTTCCTGTACCTTTTCTCAGCAAAATGCTCAGGTGTGTTGCTTTGCCACTTAGCTGGAGGCTGTGGCGTATTTCCAACCTCTCTGTCCTTATTTTAGTCTCTGATTTATGTGTCTTGTCTCATAGTTATTCAAGGGAAATAAATCTACACATCTGCTGTAGGTTTCGCTAATGCTAATTTACACTGAGCTTACAAAACAGTAGAACCACGTACCTCTTTCCTGACCAGGTGGATCTAAGAGAAAGTCATGATCCATTATTTATTTAATCTACTGTAATAAAGAAGAGAAGCAGAGGAGATTTTAGAATCAGATCAGAATATTCCTGTTTTTCATTTGGTTGAGATATATAATGGCTCAGAATAATAATATATCTCCATCTCCACTGTGTTTTACAAATAAATGTAGTTTAATTGTAAGGTATTAATTTAATGAATGTGAAGACTAAGTCCATGCAGCCTCATTGGGTGACAGCAGCAGCTCCAATTCAAAAACCTGTTGAATGGAGTGTTTTCATTTCAAATGCTGCAAACTGACCTGATTGGACGGATTTCAGTATTTTTTCAGTGAGAAGAGCCAATCAGGACGCAGTTAAGGTGTGATACATTTACTGGAATTAAAGTCAGTTTATACTCAAAATGCTGCCATAGCTACACAGTAGGTGTTTGTGGCCTGCCTTTCACCACTTCCTTGTTTTGCCTCAGTTGCTTTCCGCTGACTGAAGGCAACACGATGCAGGTTTTCATCTCTCTGCAACCGACTGGAACTGAGAAGGTTTGCAAATCTGTTCCAATGTCGCCAGTTCATCTCCAAATTATACAGACTACAAAATGTCAAAACTCCCAAGCGTGTCTGAGAGTGGACTCCTTGTTTCAAATCATGTAAATATCTCACGTTTTTATCTGTGCTTCATTACTGCAGAATTATTAAAATCTTGACACTGCAGTCCAGTGTCTCAGCGATCAGCTCAGTGTGCTACAGACTTTCCTACACAGATCTGTAAATCCTCAAGCCGGCGTAGGCGAACCTACGGCGACACTTCAACTCAGAAGTATAATTTGGCCTTCAGTCTGAAACTGCCTATAAAAAAATGATTCATTTCTGAAAAACTAAATTTAACCACTTAAACAATAAAATTTTGTTTTGTTTTCATTTGACAGTTTCATAATATATGCATGTAAATACAATAAAATTTGAATTCCTATTACAGGGTTCCTTTAAGCCTTTAGGCAGATAAAACATCGAATGTGCAAAAGGAAGCTGCATCCAGTTCTGTCTCTCTCTTTCTATGTAGCTTTCCTTCTCTCACACACACACAAACAACGCCACACACACTTAGATGAACAGGCAACATGCGCAGTACCTACTCCCACATACAATTTGATAGCTTGTTGAGCTTGATATACTCTGAAAGGTCAGATTGGTGTCTTGATCCAGACAGCGAGATGGATGGCGAGGTCTCCATCTTGCTTCTTTTTTTCTTTTTTTTTTTTCTTGTTTTTTTTTTTTTTTTTCTCCTCGTTT
>OMLF01042663.1:9051-22142 GCA_900302615.1 Holocentrus rufus | reverse complement strand
ACACAAACTACCAGAGAATCAGAGATTACACGCAGTAAAAGCGAGTCCGGAGCAATCTGAGGAAAAGTTGGCGTTTTCAAAGTGGAGGTACAGGCACTACTTCAGCATCATTGAGGTCAGGCAGGAACTTATATGTCAAGTGTGCATCATGTCCCAGAGCAAAGACTTTGTCCACGTCTGTTACAACTTTTTTTAAAAGTAACGCAAATAGTTACTTTCCCTGGTAACGAGTTACTTTTATAATAGAGTAATTCAGTTACTAATTCAGTTACTTTACAGTAACTTATTACTTTTTTTTTTTTGCCCGCCACCACCCCCCGACTTCTAGAGGACCACTTTATTTTTATTTAGAAAACTAAAAAGTCAGACAACATAAGGAAACAAAGTATCTAACAGAAAGTAAATATTTACATAGTGATATACCAGGTGTTGTTAACATTGATCTTTGATGGTAGACAAGTAATGGAAGGGTTATTGTGTGGGCATACATATAGCAAACAACAGACAGACAAACAGACAGACATATGAAGTGGCAGTGTGCGTGTGCACACACACAGATAAGTACTTTTTTAAAGTTACGTGCCCAACACAGGCGGAAGTACAGCTTCTTCTTCTACAACTATTTCCGGAAAATTAGAAACTCCGCGCATGCACAAATGGTTTGTTCTGATTTAACGCTTGGTGCATGTATAGACACGTCATGATCGGATCATTTTATTTAGTGTCCATGTAAACAGTGGATTTGGAATTCCGATCAACCAAGGTTTAGATCGGATTGGAGAAATTTTGCGCATGTTAACATAGCTATTAAGTACTCTATCACGTTTTGATGTGGTACTGTTTATTGTAATTATTTTTAACCCAAGATGCAACCGAATTGCCCCTGGAGAGGATGTCATAGAAACTTGCTTTACTCACACTTCACTGATTAGATAGATCACTCTTTTCAAGCTGCAACAAATTATTCTACTTACGTCAATTACCACTGACAAACAAGCACACATTAAAATACAGCAGTCAGTTGTGTTCTCAGAAAAAACGACTGAGAAACTGAGAAAAAATGCATTTTAATCAATTGTTTCCAGTGAATCTGTACTGGTCTCAGCAAGTAGAAATTTAGGAAACACAATCAATCAGATTGGTGCTTAGCATCTGCAGAAACGTCTAACTGACCACCACGGATCTCTTTCAGTCATGAAATTGTGGCATTGATGCATCCTAGTAAGTACAATAGGGGCCTAAAAGCTGGGCAAATACTGTTAGAAGTTAGCAGTCAGCAAAATCCTTTTTTCCGTCATGAGAGGCGTTAATTTTGAAAAATGTGACGTGACACATTTGGTTTGTTTGAAGTGATGTTTTCTTGCTGTTTCACCTGCACAAGTGAGAGTTCTATCACTGTTCCTCTAGTGTGATTTATGACGGTGAAAATAAACACTGTGAAAGCTTCGATGTAAATGAATAAATGTGATACTTTTACATACACAGTTACCGTAGGGAGGAGTGCAGGGATCAGAGAAAGAGCATGCCTGGAGCTGATAGGGATTCAATGTCTGGCTCAAAGACACTCCAGGTTTGGAACTAGATGCCTACCATAGAAGGATACATGACCTGCTGACATGAAATGCCAAAAGCTTTAATAAAGTTATGCTTAAGTTTTTCCTTTTTTTTTTTTTTAGATAGTACTGTCTAATAATTGACAAAAAATTCATGACACCTGACCTGGTAACAGCACCAAAGGATGATCACGACTGAATAATAATTGCTGCTATCCTGACAACACTACTACCCTGTAGTTGCTCCAGTTTTGATGCCTTGTCCTCAGCTATGAGTGACTGGTGTGTCACCTCACTCTTACGGAAACTCTGACTCATCACTCTACTCCATTTGACTCATGAATATTACACTAAACAGCATGCTGTCGTCCAAATGCAACTCAGAATCCTAAAATACTTTGAACCCGGCCGTTCTCAAATACCTTGAGTAAGAGAGTTCTAGAATACTTGGAAATATACTAGAGGGCTTTGAGGTGACGTAATGTCAGCCATATTGGAAGTCAGTAGCTCTTGGCAACAGTGGTTGAGAACAGCTGACTTCTAAGATTAGGTCCCAACAGTATCAAATAGACATGGTTAATTTCTGTGCCGTATTTGACTCGGAACTGATCTTTTTGCAACTGATAAATTTGTGTTTAGATAATTATGTTTAGATAAGTGCCACTGCCAGTTCTCAGAGTTGGCACTGGCGAGAGCTGGCAAGGAGATTTGGGATACATTATAAGCCACTATAGTAAGGCCAACATGTGAGACAGCAGTTCTAGAGAAGACAGAGGCTGTGAATGCCAGAACTGGAGTGATTCTAGAATAACCTGAACCAGAGTGGCTGGAACAGGAAAGTTGTAAGAATACCTCTAAATAGTTATAGACTACACATAAGGCTCAGAATACCTGCATTAGTGCAAGTCTCTAATTCCTCAATAGCAGCTCAGGAATGGGTATTTTTTTTCCCATGTCAAGTTTCTGCGGCAGTGCGACCAAATATGTTTAAGGTACTGTGATGCTATAACGGAGGATTTATGCAAATGTTGCATAGAAAGCATTTACCCAGAATTTGGGGTTACGTTGGATCAGGAGAATTTCAGAAGGTTTGTGAATAAGTCCAATGTTTACATGGTCAAAAGACATTAGAGACTGGGGTTTAAAAAGCATACATTATTGTCTTCCCAGTGGCGCAGTCAGTAAGTGGCCTTCTCTGTGGATGCAAAGGTCCCTGGTTCAAGTCCCAGGATGTCCAATTCAGACTTTGCAATTTCATTTCACTGCTGTTGTACATGTACAATTATGCACGTGATAAATAAATCTCTTGAATCTTGAATCTATTGAATATCAAGACTGTTGTGTGTATGGAGGGTTTTATACATAACCTACTTTTCTAATGTGTGCGTGTGTGTGTGGTTGCAATACAAACCTGCTGCTTGTCCTTCTTTTGTATTTTCATCTTCTATCCCTTCACTGCATCTGTTAACAAAAATAGACATAATTCACATTACAAGCAGAAACGCACACAAAACAAGCAACCTTGAAAGTTTTTTTTACGTCATTTAACAATACAGCTATGCAGCTGTGAGCAAAGAAGAACTTTTGCTATTTGGAGGTGATTAAAATAGGCAAGGCAAATGTACTGGACCAAAGCCATTTCTATTGATGACACATGCCCACATGTAAATTAAAACATTCATATCCCAAAGAAGATGATGCATACATATTCCTGAAAGCTGTAGAGAGTATGTCACTTTATTTAAAAAAGCTAACCGTTCTATATTCAGATAGTTTGTAGAGTCATACCTTTTTCCAGCATTGGCCTTCTACACATTCCTGTCCTACATATTCACAACGAACAGCCTTACGGGGCAAAAGCCCACAGATGTGACAGTTGATATTTTAAAAGCTATACCTGCTACCACAATAAAATCAAGACCAACACCAAGCAACTCACAAGCACAACTTGATAGAAACATGAGGTGCATTCAACCTCCAATATTAACCACCCAGGGGCCACGCTGTAACTTGCAGTTTTCAAGCCATTTTCCCAGTTCTCAATATCATTAAATGTAAACAAGAAAACCTGCTTCCTGAAAAAGTAGGACCCTGGACGCAAGATAAAATGATGTTACCTGGACCTACTTTTCCTTTCACCCTGAGGCAGGACATATATATTTATTCCCGCCTTCCTCACCCTCATCCTTTCGAGTGGGTCTTGCTTTGCGCAAGATTATCTTTGCTCTTCTTTCTTTTCTTACCACTTTCTTCCATTGTCATCATTGACAGTACTGCCCTGCACTTTGGCTGCTAACCTCCCTTTGATAGCCACAATCAGCTCACTGCTGTACACCTTCATATGGTACATACCCTAAATTGTCCCAGATATCATTAAAAACAAGTGAGTAGATTTAGCCATATAACCCCAGGATCACAGACAGATAAAGTCTGTGTTTATTTTTGTCATATCACATGTGGCATCTTATAGACGATAGTGGAAAATTCTCGGGCCCCATTCCAGAGTCAGACACCGACAATGGCTTTAAGACTGATAATATACGATATACTTTATTGAACTTCCTCTTTGCAATTCACACAGTTGACGACACTTGGTGCTTGACAGTGCGAAGGACCAATGTGTAGTGGTTGCACATGGCAATCCATACAATTTATATCTAGACAGCTCTGAACACTAATTAATGACCCACTCAAGAAAGTCTTTCACATTGTTGAAATTGGGTAAAATAAAAAATTTAAAAAAATCAGTTCTTGCTCATCAAACCATTCACTGACACTGTATAGATAAGGGTACTGCCTGGAATAGACATCTTGATCATCTGAGGTTAGCCTATTCATTTTCCTAACAGACCACAGAGGCCATGTGACTACCAGATCTTGAAAAAGCATGGGGTCAGGTAGGCTCTTCAGTACTGCAGTTCTTTTTCTAGTGGCGAATACTTCCGGAAATAAATTCATGCATCATAAAAGACTGACAAATGTTCACAAGTTCAACTTGAATGGAGTATGTTCAATTATTTGTATTGTCCTCCAAATTATTGTCACCACATAGTCCCCATGCAGGCAGCAAAATTCTGTACAGGAGCAGTGGTCTCGTCTCATCTTTTAAACAGCAGATTTTAGTAACCACTGTAGGAGTCCCACCTCTACTGTATCTGTGTTGAACTGCTGCTGCACTCTTGATCTATTCCCAAAGGGAGTTGTTTCAGCTCTGTAGTTGTCTGAAGCTACAAAGAATGGACTCATACCTAGTTGTTTGAGAATTATGCATTATGTTAAGATATACTAATCTGTTCTATTGAATAACACTAAAGAAAGAATGCTATGCGATGGTAATGCAGGACCGAAGCATTACAAATGTGTGAAGGGGGGCTTCTACAATGGTCACCAGTTTAGCTTTCTCTGAGGTTTAAGTGGAAACATCGCCGATGGGGTGGGTTTCATGCTGCAGTGACAGAGCTGTTCTGTGCTACAGAAAAGTTAACAGAATGATTTCAGAAAAGCCTGAACAGAGAATTCTGACATAGCTCCACGCTGATTTTATGTAGCTTTTAGAGAGATTTAGGTGGCAACATTGCCAGTGGGGTTGGTTTCATGCTGATTGTAGGGGGCAGACATGGGCCCAAAACCATTGGACCTAATTCAGAAACTCTGTGCTCTGTGTAAAAACAGTCTGCAACTCAATTCAAAATCACTACAGGAATAGTACAAGAAAAAAACCCTGTGTTTGTGGTATATCTGTAAGGCTGAACTATACAATACCACAACTCTTTATCACTATTTTCATTGTTTGAATGAATTTCAAAAGTGTCCTTTCCTTGCTTGTCCAACCTTTGAATGAGCTCCAATTAAATGACGCTCAAGAAGCTGTGAGTGTGTACCAGCAACCTCTGTTCACAGCATTGGCTTCTTTTTTTCTATATATTCAATGGAAAGTATGCACTGTCCACGGTTGGCTGTACTGAGAGTATAAAGCGTTAAAAGTGCAAAATATCAGCTTTTAGCCAAAGAAGTGGTTTTCAATAGTCATGGCTACTTACCATGACTAACACTGCAGGGCTTTAAAGGTCTTCCACCAGTAAAATGCTACAATCATGTCATATGAAAACAAGTTCTGGGTTTTAACTTGCTTGAAGCCATCAAAGCCATATTAACTATAAACTTTTGTTTCCTCATGTTCAGCATTTTTTACAAGCTGTGTCCTGCTGTAGGACTTTGTTGTCACTTATGACTACAAAATGATTTACATGATAGAAATTACTAATTTTGTTTGAAATTAGTGAGTCATCACCTACACCGATATATAACGGTACGCCTGATTCCTGGTCTTTTCAGGGAATCTGAGAAATCAAGATCGAAATCCAAATTTTATTTATCAATGGAAAGCTGAAGTAAATGTTATTTTCAAAGAGGCAGCTTGTATTTAGCAGCATGAATGCAGCCTAAACCAGAGCAAACTGTCAGTGCTACCATCTTCCCAAGAACTGACTGATAGATTGAATAAATGTCAATTTGTCCCTTCATCTGTCTGTCTGTCTGTCTGTCTGTCTGTCTGACAGACTGACTGTCTGTCTGACTGTCTCTCTCTCTATCTACCCTTACATTCAAAGCCCATCTGTCCAGATCTAAAAACCTCTCTATACAAGAGGAAAAATCCTGAGTGAGTCAGTCTTCAGTCTGTTTTGGTCAGTTTGATCTGCCCCTTGCAATTCCAGGAAGACACAAAGAGTGGTACATGCTGCTTTCTGTTCATCATCAGAAAACATTAACCCAGCATCCCACAGCCCAACAACACTGCTCTCCACTCATCTGGAGCAGGCGTCTTTGATAAATAAAAACCTTTTACACTACAATCACACAATCTTACGTAACAACAGTGCAACGTTCAGCGAAAGAATAATTAAGCAATATCACACGAGAGGGCGTGATGTTATACTGTATATCAGCACGGCTGTGATTCGGTCGTAGGCACGAGGCCACAGGCCAAGTGCCGCAGATAATCCCAGTATACATCACGACCTCGAGTGTGATATTGCTTTTATACAACAGTTCTACCAACAACAGCATTTCTCAAGTTACGGTAGTAACGGGCAGTAGATTATGATTTGTATCAACATTTATTCCGCTCCGCCGGCACAAAGAGGTCCGTCAGATTTGAAGCGAGTGAACGGTTGCTTAACAACACAATTTCCCGACCGCAAACTAGCTTGCTACTTTGTATAGGTCTACACACTAGCGCAGGCTAGCTAGCAGCTCTGAACACACCTGGAAGTTTGCACAGCAGTCTCCACGCTATTTTCTCCTCTCTCTCATCCTCCTCTGAGAACTCTTTCGCGGTACGAAGTTTGTTACAATGTGCTTCACGGACGTTAATATAGATTATTACATAACACTTGTAAAGCGCAGTAATACATATAGTTAAACATCAGAGTGATGTTATACTGTAT
Source organism: Holocentrus rufus (assembly GCA_900302615.1). Classification (NCBI taxonomy): domain Eukaryota; kingdom Metazoa; phylum Chordata; class Actinopteri; order Holocentriformes; family Holocentridae; genus Holocentrus; species Holocentrus rufus. Next base: position 15,142 of record OMLF01042663.1, on the reverse strand, counting down.
ATCAGCACTGGTGGAATGCCTCTTGACCAATCAAATCGCTTGACCGAATCTAACTGTTGTATAATAAGCATTAGCATAGCCATTAAGATGACTGCCTGATTGAAGCGCACTGCACTTTTGGAATTAAATGATCCATGTTGGAAAAAAGTCATTACCAGGATTTTATCATTCAATGCATCTGACATATGGAGGGTCTAGTCTTACCAGCGTCAGACTTAAGATTTTACTTCTCAAATTTGAAAAAAGACCTTTACTAAAAAGACCTTTACTAACAATTAATAATAAATTACATGTCACTATTTTCCAATTACAGATACCTCAGTTTTGGAACAACTTTGCACAAAGAATTATATGACCAATGAGTCACATCATCCTCATTTTTTGGTAACATGCAAGTTATTATATAAGTATAAGTTGAGACATACACATCCAAGAAGACTACGTTAGAACATTACTCATTAGGTCTACTAAGTCATTTGTAGACAAAAATATATAAGAAAAATAATAAAAATGAATAATTACATAAATAAATGTTTCAAATTATGTACACTTGCATGAGATGAGGAGTCAAATTGCTTTATATGATGAAAAGGAGTTATTTTATTCATATTTTAATCTACATGTCGCGGGCCGCGACTACATGGAGGCCTCCATGTGTAAAACAAATAACGTCTGCAGAAGAAGGGCTTCGCGATCATTGGCTGAAGCTGCTGTCGTGTATCCTGCCCGGATTCCCGTGACTAGTTAGTGCTGTTTCCACATCAGGTGTGCCACATTTCAATGTGGATCTAGAGAATAATGGAAGACCATCATTATGCAGCAGGATCTGAAGCAGGATGCAGGGAAACGACTCAGAGACCAGAGAAGGCAGAGGACAAGGGTCAACATCAGTGTAGCTTTCCAAAGATGGAGAGATCTTATACAGAAGAACGGCCTTCAAAGTGATGTCGAAGTCGCTTGCTTTCTGCTCGGTAGGTAAATAATTCGTATAATATTTTTTAAGACCTCTGCCCTATTTGGATGGGATAAGTTTTCCGGCGGGGGGTAATGTAATATTTACCGGAGCATCTCTGCTATTTTAGTCCCGTCCGAACGGGAGTCCTCAATCTGTAAAAGCTAACTTTGTAAAAGCTAACTTCTACAGACTGAGCACTCCAGTGTCAGTAAAAACTACCGTGTTTTACCTGCTGTGAAACGCTCTCTAAAAATAACCCCAGGTGATATGAAACTCGTGCGACTCAAATCAAATTATTGTGTCAGTTGACTCGCAAATGCATTACAGACGTCCTGCGATAGTCCAGAAAACCTAAGTCGGGCTTTATAGGACTGTTTCTGTTTCACCAAGTTCAATCACAGGATTTCCTTTTGATGGCGCTAGTCTCAACTTAATTGCTCATTCTTTAAGCATTTCTTTTGTCCTAAAAAGAGCTGAGCGCTTCACTGCCAGGGTTTCCTATGGCATTGTGTAGGTTAGCACACAATAGATGGTTTGTAGAGAACACTGGTGTTTTGACGATTTGGCATGTATTGTCTAAACATAAATACACTCACCTAGATTTAACTTCTATCTGTTAAATCATTCATGCAGTTTTTCGTCCATGCCGGTGAGTGTCGCAGTAGAGAACAAGAGCTGGGTGCTGCTTCACGTGAAGAAGAGATTTGGGGAAAATGACTTATTGGACCTTTAAATACAGCCAATAAAGCAAAAGTAAAACTCTACAATGTTAAAGGAATACTCCAATGATTTGGGCAAAATACCATTTTTCCAACTTACCCAGACTGAGACAAGATGTTTGATACCATTTTCACTTCTGTACATCCACTGGTTCAGTTCCTGTTTCATGTTAGCTTAGCATAAAGACTTGAAGTCTACAGGAGTCATTAGCCTTGCTCTGTCCAAGTGGAAAAAATAAACTTTACAGCAATTCCAAAGCTGTCTTATTTACACAATGTATTGTGCATTTGAAATACATGTCTTTGAAAAAAAAACCCAGATGTGCATTTCAAATACACAAGATACATTGTGTAAATCAGACAGCTTTAGAGGTGCTGTAAGGTTTATTTTTTCACTTTAAATGAGCTAGGTTAATGATGCCTGTAGACTTCAAGTCTTTATGCTAAACTAACACAAAATACTATCAATCAGAACTGAACCAGTGGACATACAGAGGTGAAAATCGAACATCTTTTCTCGGTCTGGGTAAGTCGAAAAAAGGGTATTTTGCCCATTTTGAGTATTCCTTTAAGGGGTGCGAATTAAATCCACAACACAATTTTCAACTACATGTAACAGAGAGACAGGTGAGCCACAATCCACTTGGCCACCAAAGTCTGAGATACAGCTGTCGCATGTGTCTGTTTTGGCACATTTCCATTTTTAGACTAGTAATTTAGCCTTGTAAACTGCTACACTTGTTACACACCCGTCTCCACTGGTCTATACCACCTGCACACTTCAAAGCCAGGTAGTACAAAGTGGCTGCGATTAGAGGTCACAGATTTTCATACACACAGAGAAATTATTTTTTTTTGTTTAAACAAAAAAATCTTAACAATGCACTTGGTATTTGTACAAACCGACACATTTAAGATGTCAGACAGCACATTTAAAGCTGGCCAAGGGAAACTCTATAAAGGCAGTAACCACATTTAAATAGGAGTAAAAATAACCCAGAGGAAACATGTTCTGTAATACTTTGCTGGGGCTGTTAAGATATCAGTTTCTTATTCTTATTGGATATATTTGTGTTTACATATGACAGATGCTGTCTCTAAACTCAATCATATTTCATATGCATTGTGATTTTAATGCAATTTTCCTGTCTCCAAATTCAAGCTAACTTAGCTATGTAATAAATTTCATTCAACTTAATACCAGACTCTTTTTCTTCCTGCTCTCATTAAAAATGCCTTACTATTTCTGTAATATTTACAGAAATAGTGCTTTTAACTAGCCTTAAAAGGTAGCTGTCTCTGGATTTATAGAGTGGCTATCTAGAACACAGTCTGAGAGCAAGTTGTTTCACAAGGCTACACAGGTTCTGAAAACACTGCCTTGTTTTGAAGACTTGTGCTGTACTTAAAGGCAAATATGACTAAATTTAGGAATTCACACTGTATGATAAGTATTCTTCACAACACAATGAAAGGCTTCAGACTAGTATTGCTATACCGTCAATTATGTGCACAGCAACAAAATACATTGGAAGAAACAACAGGTTTTTATGCCTTGCTTATTAACAGTAAATAGCTAAAAGGTGTTGAAAGAGATTGTTGACCAGGATTATGTGCCTCTGCATAAATATTCAAATTTCACCAAGACAGCATTTACAAAAAAAATAAGGAATTATTCTTTCATATATCATCACAGACCATGTTGGAATGATACCAATTGATCAAAAATTCAAATGCATGTTTTAAAACCTTGTATTATAAAATCAATAGGGAGACTTTTTGAAAAGGAGCCATGGTTCATCAGTTTTGATTGAGAAAACTTGACACACAGTCAGCCAATCACACCTTCACATTTTACATAGCTGCTCAACAACTGCGGCCCAGACGAGCTTTTTAAAGGATCTTTATGACTCAACTATATCCCTTACATGACTGTTCAAAGTTACCATGACAATGACAAGGGCTGCCACAAAGCAGAATGTCATAATCTTACTGTTTCTAAGGAAAGTGGATAGCACGTGTAAAAGCCTCAGGGAAAAATATAGTTTTCTGTGCCATTAATCTTCTTCAGAGCTAATTTTCCATGCTGTATGCAACTTGATTGTGTCCCTTAATGTAAAACACAATTGCTGAATGTTAAATATAAGCACCTCCCCGTTCAAAAAGGTAAGGGTTCTGGTCTTGTTAGTCGCGATCCTACTGCCCAGGGGCGTTTCAAAGGCGGCGCCCAAGTGCCCCGTCTCCTCCTATTCTAAAATGTCTCTGGTAAAACATCTTGTTAGAACAATATGTTAGGTTATTCTGTGTGCTGCCAATATGAAATGGGTCTGAAGTCTTTCACTGAATATTGTCCATTGTCTCATGGACTATCTCTCCCAACCTGACAAGCTCATAATAGCACCATCATCCACAGGCAGACAGTTATATACATTAGTCTCAGAACTTTGTACAGGCCAGACTGTACAAAAGGGCTATATTCACACTGCAGCTCAAAGTGTCCCAATTCCTATTTTTTTCCCCCTCACATATGACACAGATCTGCTGTTTTCTAATCAGTATGAACAGCAAAAAGCTGCATGGAGACGCAATTTTTTTTCTTCCCAATGCCTCTCTGGACCAAAATCAGATCCCAAGGCATGAGACCTACATGCAACTATGTACTGAATGCTCAAATTGGAATCTGTCAGCAATGTCAGGAATTTAAGTGCGTCGCTGTGCACTTACGTCATTCACCTGAGACAGCAAGTGGGAGAAGAGCGGGTGCAAAAAAACAGATGTGTCTTTCGCTATATTTACTCTACCATGCATCTTTTTAATATCGCTCTAAGCTCAAATTGATATGAGATATGGACTGTATCCTACACCACAAAAGGACAGTCGTCCAGAAAAAAAAAAGAAAAAAATCAGACGATGAGCAGCAATTCGGAAATGAGTATGAGGGCCTGCAGTGTAAACTTAGCCTGTGTGTTCTCCCAGTGATAGAAACCAGATAAGCAAGACTCCAGTCTGTGATGCCTTACAGATGTACAGCCGGAAAAATGTTCCATTGACAATGTATGGAAGGCTGATACCATGTGTCCAAATTTTTACATCCAAATGATAATGCAGTATTGCAGCCTGTTGCCAACCCTTCACCATCACACTTATTTACAGAAAACCAGTTTGGATACCATCACAGAAGCCTGGTGCAGTGGACCATTTTTATCCAGTTTCTTGCATGCATTTGTTAAGGTACTCAAACATATCTGCTACTGGTACCCAAACATATTCGGTATTGGCCTTGTTTAATTAGGTGGTGCCAGTGTTACTTCTACCTGTTGCCATCCCACAAAAACAGGAACACAATACACTTTCAGTTTTTCCGACAGAAAAACCAATGGTTGCTGACATTGCACATTAACAGCAGGTGGAAAATAAACACAGCAAAGTAATGATGCCATGGCAAAAGAAAATACAGTCACATTTTTGCATCATTTGCAATTCACTCTGTGTGTGTACATTTTGGGAAATCACAAACTAGGGGCTAGGCCGATTTCCTCTCATTTCTTTTTGTGTGAGACGGGTCGGCTAAAGCGTGGGACACACCAAGCTGACGACAAAGAACCAGGGCCAACCAAGACAGACGGTCAGATCACTTTGCTGCTTCATATCTCATAATTAAGTTGTCCATGAGCACACCGCACAGACTAGAGCTGACGGTGGACACGCAGCACTTCTGGATCTGCGTGAGAGGAAAGAACTCTCAGTGGCAGTGGCAGTAGGCTCAAAGTAGCCTGAAAAAAAGGTAGCCTCAGGATTGTGGAAAGCTAAATAACTAGCATTGGCATTTCTTTTGTGTGCCACTCTGAACCTGTTCAAACAGGTCCACTATACTTGGAAATATATACTATACTATTATACTTGGGTATAATTGGGAATCTGTCTCATGAGAAGCTGCAACTGGCTCTAGCATTGTCAGCCTGAAGGTCTTTTGTGGAGCAGTTGTTGTAGCTAGCCTGCTAGCTAGTTGGCACCATATGAACACAACTGAATTCCCATTTCTCTCCTCATGCCCTGATTAGCTTAAGGCCTTGATATACTTCAAAACGGGTGCGCACGTGGACAGCTGCGGACGAGTTCGCGGACAACGGATGCACACGCGGGTCTGTTATACTAGACTTTGTCCATTGCGAGGGGCCGAGCTTCAACAGAAGAGAGTCCTATTACCACAATAAAACACAAAGCTCTTAGTTAGTTTTAGTTTTCCTTTCATCCACGCACAGAACGCCTTAATGTTTAAGGGTCAAGTTAAATTAAGGGATCCCGTTTCTAGTGAGTGTTTAATGAAGTTTGAATGACTTTCAGTCTGCCTCGCAGATACTTTCACTTTTACCTGCACGCCTCCACGTCTCTCCCCACTGCCTGGGCGATTTCTCTC
>OMLF01042652.1:0-11627 GCA_900302615.1 Holocentrus rufus | reverse complement strand
GTCACTGTTTCATCAGCGGACTAATCTGCCTAATCTTCTCTGGTCTTTGGACGAGGGACAAGATCAAAGCCATCATGGAAAACCCCTCTCACCCTCTCTACAACCAGTTGTGGCACAAAGCAACAACAGCTATCTACTTTATATAGACACTGTGTCCCCACACACACCTGGAGGAGATCTGCACCACACTGAGTTCACTCTTTATGTTGCAGTAAAAAGTTGCAGTAAAGCAGAGAATGTACTTAAAAAAATATTATTGTATTGGCAGCTGCAGCAGGTGAGATTTTAAAAATGGCATCACCTCAGTATGCGCACACACACACACACACACACAGTCGTAGGGATTGAGGTGAGATATAAATTGTAAAAAGAGTAGCTGGTATGACAAGGTGCCTGGATAAACAAGACCTTTTAGTGACAATACAGCTGACCAGTGTTACTTAGCCAACACCCTCAACACCCTATCTCTCTCTCTCTCTCACACACACACACACACACACGCACACACACGCACACTCACACTCTCTCACAGTAACTCAGTCAACTGCAAACTGTCTGCTACAGAGAGGTGACCAGTATCTTTCCAGCTGTGAGGCCTCTAGGACAGACCAATGAATATTTAATCATCTAATATATTTCACTCTAACACCCACACACACATAATACAGTACATTGACACGGACTTGGGTCACTACACTAACAAGAGTGTGGATAAAACCATTAATTTGTAATGTGTGTGTGTGTGTGTGTATGTGTGTGAGTGTGAGAGAGAGGGAGAGAGAGAGAGAGAGAGAGAGAGAGAGAGAGAGAGAGAGAGAATATGTGTGACAGGTGACAGCTAAGGTCACTGCACAGGATTTGATATATGCAGACTGCTGCAAAATGACAACAGTAATTTTATGGATCCACACACACACACACACACACACACACACACACGGGCATACAGATATATTATTTGCTGAACAACTTGTTTCACACATTCATGACATTAGCTGGAAATCTTTCGGTCATGAAACCGCTCTGAGTTACAGTAAGTCATGGAAAAGTCATGGACTTTAAAGTTCAGGACAGCGTGTGAACCAAGGAAACGAGCTGAGGACAGACAGGCCAGAGCAAACACAGCCGCAGAAATCAGAGGCACAAATACACATTTACTGTATATCCCACATTTATTGTTTTATACACACACATTCTTCCATGCACACACACAAATGGGTACAGGGAGAAACACTTCCCACACGTCATTGGTAAGAGTACACATAGACACACACACAAATGCACACACACTTGCACAAACATACAAACATAGGCATGTGTCCATACTCACACACACTACAAAATCCTTAATTTACATCCACTGAGTACAATTTATGCAGGATTCAAATATTCACACCTTCACTGGATTTCAAACCATTTAAGAAAACACACAATACAGAACACATGTGCTTGCATGAGCGCGCGCACACACACACACACACACACCCTTGTTAATGAGAGCTAGAGGGTGAGATATTGCTCCCTTGTCCTCCATGCTCGGCTGCAAACAGGATACACATGGACTTAACGGCAATCCTCAGAGGAATCTTACGACTTTAACCAACTTTACTGTTCCATGTGTGTTTGTGTGTGTGTGTGTGTGTTCACGTTCATGATGCTTTTGACCGTAATGGGAAAGCTGGCTTGCGACAAGACATGTGACACACAGGAAAATCAGGTGGTACAACAAGAAGAAGCACAGCCCATTGAAGAAAGTGTGGGTGCAGGAGGGGTGTCAGTCTTTTACACTCAGCACTATACATATCATTTGAACATCAATAAATCACTGCTACATTAACTTAAACTACAGCCAATAACAGATTACACAGTATGTATGCACAAGAAATAATATGAGTATGAAAAAAGAGAAAAAGGGAATGAGGTGAAAAATATTGATATTCCTCAACGTGTTTCAGTGAAATAAACAATTGATCTGAATAAACTCTCATTTAATAAAAAATAAAAATAAAAAGACATGCATTTCAAATATACATGATACATTGTGTATACAAGACAGCTTCAGAGTTGCTGTAAGGTTTATTTTTTTCACTTACATAACATATGGCTGGTGGTGCTTCAGTTAGCATGGGTTGCAAATATCCGTTGTACCGTTGATTCATGCTGTGTAAAAACACATATTGGAGCACAGTGATGTGTTACAAATGTGGCACTTGTATCTCAAAGTGAATGAATTTATACTCATCTACTGTAGCACTTGGGACATGTAAACCATCTTTTCACATCTTTTCCCCTTAAAATTTACAAGAACCAGACATTGAACAGCTGTTTAGAAAAATAAAAAAAAAGAAAAGAAAAGAAAAAAAAAGGTCACATTATTTTACAGTAGACTGATTAGATGTAATTAGCACATACTTTGTATCAGATTGGACAGAAATTAGAAATAATATGTCTCAAATTAGAAAGTAAACTAACATAATTATATCCTAATTAAACACTATTTTACCAAATTATAGGCTAATTATAAACTGTATACAATCCAATATTAGACCCAAATTATACTACAAATAGACATTATTAAAGAAAATCCCGCGGGCACCTGGAACCCACCTAGATGTTTGGAGACCTCAACCCCACCTCAATATATTTAACATTTGTCTTAAATGCAGCGCCGAAATGAACATTTTCCATGGCTTCCTTAAAACAGCCCACTGGTAATGGAGAAAACAGTATTGCTTGAAGGGCAGCCACTACAAAGTGGAACCAGGGGCATGACTTATATTGCATATATTGTATATATGGTGTAGAATATTATAACCATGTAAACTTTGACACACCAGTCTAATTATTTTAAGCATACAAAACCATCGAGAAAATTTAGAGTTTAGAAAGCATCAGTATGGCCTTCACTCTGAGAAACACTGGCCTTGGTTGCCCAACCTATACAGTATTACCTGAAAGTGACAAAGGTGTGTGTGTGTGTGTGTGAGAGAGAGAGAGAGAGAGAGAGTGTGTGAGTGAGTGTGGGAGAGACACTGACAGTTACCAGTGAGGAAGATGTTATGAGGACTTTGGGGTGGGACAGGACAATCACAGCAGGGTAATCATTTATCCTTCTCTGGGGTGTGTGTGTGTGTGTGTGTGTGTGTGTGTGTGCACGTGTGCGTGTGTCAAGAAATCGTCTGCCCTGCCAACCTTGAGCTGAGGAATGACTCCATAATTGTTGCTCTGCACTGCATCCATCTACCCGGCAAGCATTAGTTATTACACACACACACAAACACAAACACACACACACACACACACACACACACACACAGTTTTAATACCCTCCACTCTAACGTTACCCATAATTCACAGAGATAGACGGACAAACACACATCTCAATTTTGACTGCACCACATGCAACAACTAATCATAATTCACCGACTGATGAATAGACACTCACACAGACTCACACACACTCACACACACACACACACACACACACACACACACTCACACCTCCTCGTCAGCGACAAACAATATATTAATATTGCTATGGCCTCAGCAGTAACCTGTCAATCAATCCTGCCCACTTGACCCGTTGTTAAGTGTGTGTGCGTGTGTGGGCGTGCATGTGTGTGTGTCTGCTTGGCCCTGCAGTGTTAAATGTTAAATTGATTAGGCAGTGATTGATTTAGCCTTTCCAGATCAATTGACATTCAGTGATATTTCATTTTTTATGCTAAAGCCTCACTGATGCCCAACTGGCTGTTCTAGTCTACCTGACTGCACTCCATTCTGTTCTATTGATGTTCACTTTAATACCAATAACAATCATATATTATCCTGCATCTAGACTCAGTCAGGCAACAGGCATTCAGTGTCCCTAGAACACACCCCATACCCATCATTTGGGGCAAAATATTTTGCCCCAAAAATGGAATTTGAATACTCAATACTCCGTCAAAGTGAAAAAATAAACCTTACTGCAACTCTGTAAGGTTTTTAACTCTTATTTACACAATGTGTCATGTCTATTTGAATTGGTTTTGGAGAAGTTAGGAGAAGTATAATTCCAACCATCTAACTTCTCCTAAAATGGCTCTTGTGTTTTAAAAAAGTCCAAGACATGCATTTTAATACACATGATACACTGTTTAAATAAGACAGCTTCAGAGTTGCTGTAAGGTTTCTTTTTTTACGTTGACAGAGCTAGGCTAATGACTTCTGTAGACATCGTCTTTTTGCTAAGCTAACACAAAATGCTAGCCATTGGAACCAAACCAGTGGACATACGGAGGTGAAAATGGTATTGAACATCGTCTCAGATGTTGGATGTTGTCGGAGTATTCCTCTTATGACTTCAAAGCGTCAAAGTGTCAGGTACAGGAAATATACTGAAAACAGCCAGGGCTTTTAGTGAGGTGCTGTCCAGGTCATAATAAAATCATAGCTAATTGTACATAACTACGACCAGCTTGCATGCCACCTGCTGTGTCCCTTCTTCACTCTTTCTGTCTATTTTCTGTTCACTGCGTTATACTGTTATATTTTTATATTTGTTACACTCTACTTTTATTTTTGCTTCAGTCAAGATACTCTCATCTCAGTTGAAACCATTTATTGCAACAAATGGTAATACAGTTGTGTTTGGCAGCGTAGGCTCTGACAGACATAAGTGGTTAATAGAAGTGACTCAGTTTTTTTTTTTTGGACCCTGGAATGATTGTACGCAACCCCTATGCCATATATATACTTGACATTACACTTAAAATGAGTGATTCAATGTCTTGCCTAAGGGTAGTTTGACTGGAAACATGGCAGATGATGGACACGTTGGCTGCTGCATATAGGCTGCGGCTGTAATTGGCTCTCGCTTTAAAATAAAACCACTTAACCGCTAAAGAAACTATGTTAAAATCGTGTATGCATCAACGTCAATGTAGTAACTATCTCTATCTAGAGGAAAGTGTAGTGTGTGTCAAGTTGGTCCAGCATACTATGACAAGGTTATATATAATCATATATACTGAGTGGACTGAAATGCATGACATAAACTCCAGGAAGGATTTCCCCCTCTGGACAGGAAAAAAAAGACTAATGAGGTCATCACAGCCTGTCAGCCAATCACTGCCCTGTGTGACAGCCAATCGTTCAGTCAGATGAATTTATGACAGCTTAGTCAGAACTCCCCAGTCCCCGCTCATGCCTGGTGGCTGCAGTCTCTCTCTCTCTCTCTCTCTCTCTCTCTCTCTCTCTCTCTCTCTCTCTCACACACACACACACACACACACACACACACACACACACAGAGAGAGAGAGAGAGAGAGAGAGAGAGAGAGAGAGAGAGATAAGACTGTGTGTATACTATATGTGTCATCTATATTTTCAGTATCCTTGCTGTGATATTTGGACCCCACATGACACACACACACACACACACACACACACACATGTTTGTGTGTGTGGACATGTGTGGACCACCCAAAATGTCCTCACAATGACAAATGTCCTCACAGAGTGGGTAGTTTGTCAACAGGCTTATGTTTAGATTAAGGTAAGGTTTAAGGTTAGAGGAGTTAAGGAAGTACCAATGTGTGTATGTGTGTAACTGTAGAGTCTAAACCTCCAAAAGATGACCAAACAATTAAAATCCTGCCCAATCTCTGCTCAAGCATGTGACAGAGATTTGATTGTATCCTCAAATACCCCTAAACCTCTTGAACCTGTACAGCATTTACATATTTGGACTTCCTGCATTAGGCATAATTTCAGTCACTAAATGGGTGTGAATAGAGCATTTAAAGTGCATGTGTGTAGCTGTGATCAGGTCAGAAGATTTCTGAATAAGTTGAGGCAGTTTGTGTCGAGGTAACAGCAGCAGTTATTGGCGTCATTTTTCATGTTTATGGATCAATTATTTGAATGGCTTAGTAAAAAGCCTTGTACTGTCAACATCTATTGGACATAATTGCTTTTTCCCCATAAAAATTCACAAGAATCAGTACTTTTACTTAACAGCTTTTTTTTTTTTTTTTATTTTTTTTATTTTAACAAAGGTGGATATGTTTCTCAGGACATACAGAGTAACTGAAGTCAGTGGATGTCCTTTTGAACTCGCTTCAGTTAATAAAAGATTTTGAACTTTGCATGTCTTGTTTTACTTCATTTCTCATTCCCTTAAGTCTCTTCACATTTGTCTTTCAGTTCTATTCATTCATCTATATTCTTTTACACTCTTTGCCACCTCAGTTCTATCGTTCTCATTTTCTCTCCTTTGGCATCTTCATTTCATTTTTTCACACCGGTCCAGATGTAATGGTGACAGACAACTAAAGATTAATTCAGACTCACCCTCTCCCTCTGTTCCCTGTTCCCTTGATCTCCCTCTGCTCATCCTTTTTTCCTCTTTTACATCTCTCTCTCTCTCTCTCTCTCTCTCTATCTCTCTCTCTATCAGCTGCCCTTGTTATATCTAATAGGATTGTCAAGCGCCTGTCGATCTGTCAACTAATCACATCTCTTTACGTCAATGAATTTCCAGTCAGACCACCTGGTGACAGCTCCCACCAGAGTCCAGTGCCTTCCCAGTGAACATAACTGTTAGGTGTGTATGTGTGTGTATGTGTGTGTGTGTGTGTGTGTGTGTGTGTGTAAAAGAGAGGAGTATGTATATTGTGTAACAGAGGGAGAGTGAGTGAGTTTATGTGAGAGAGAGCGATTTTTTCAAAACAATTTATAATTGGTTATTCATAGGTGTGGATTTATGTTAATTGATTATAATGCAAACCTGCTGCCAGTTTACAGCTCATGCTCATATTTTCCCCCTCTCTCGACCAAATTTTTTCTCCCCTCCTCCAGTCTCTGGAGACCACTGCAGTGCTGGACCTCAGTTCGCTCAGTTCAATTTTTTTCTCCCTTCTCGTTTTTTTTTTTTCTTGTTTTATCCCAGCCTGTATTTTGCATCAGACTTTATTTGTTCGTGTCAACCACACCCCTCGTCATTACTGGAGACCTGGCTTTTAATTAAAAAGGGTTCTTATTTGAGGAAATATGGTATTTGCATGTTTTGTAGATTTTAAGAAGGCTTTTGACTCAATAATGGCAAATATAAAATTATAATATTATTAATCATTATTTTGGTAGAATATATCATATCATCAAATCTCTACATGCAAAATAAATGTGCAAAAAAAAATTGGCCACAAAAGAACTGAAATCTTAACTCATGGGTGTGGAATGAGGCAGGAGTGCAGTTTAAGTCCAGCATTGTTCAATATCTATATCAATGGACTGGCAGCGATGTTGGAACAATCTGCAGCCCCATGTCTCACTCTTTATCACTGTTCTGCTGACTCCCACGTAACAGGGCTTACAGCAGAGCCTGTCCAACCTAGAGAGGTATACTGTCAGACTTGGGCACTGACAGCCAACCTGGGGATGACCAGCATTGTGACATTCCAGAAGAGAGCCAGATCTCAAAGAAATAAACCTTGATAGAAGTTTACTCCAGGAAACACCAGACTAGAATGAAAGGGCTCATATATCTATTTCAAGGTTGCTATGCATCAGGGAACTTCAATCTTGCCGTAAATATCCCCTGTCATAGGAGGAGAGCTTTGTATATGATCAAAAGTAAACTTGGGAAAACAAATGTACCTACAAAATTCTGTCTAAAAATATCCACCAAGCACAGCCATTGCACTCTATGGTAGTGAAACATGGGGCCTGATTTCACTTTTTAAAAGCTGGGATCAAAACCCCATTACAAAAATACAAATGGAAACCTGTAAATCAATATTAAAATTTTGCCAAAATACCTCAACTAATCCATTTAGAGCAGAACGTGGTATATTCCCCTTCCCAACATCAATTAAATTTTGGCTCTGTTTTAATCAAGCAGAACAAAACTGTCTTGCATGTAAAGCTCTCCTAAGCGATCAGCTGCTGGCTCTCAGCTTCACCCAGCTAGTTAACATGACCAGCACTACACCAGGCAGCGGGGGGATGAAGATAAAACACAACAAAGTGCTCTATTATCAGTCCCTTAACAGAGAAAACCAACTGGTAGACTATCTTAAAAAATAATCCGACAAAGAAATTACACAATCAGTGACCACAAAAATGAGACTGAAAGAGGTTGTTATTTGAAATTGTGGAGACCTACAGGAATGTGTCTGTAATGTCCCAAATACAATAACATAATAACAAACTACTTCCAACATTTTTAAAAGCTATTCCGGGCTTCATGACCTTACCAGATACAAAAAAAAGCTTCATTTTCGGTTGGGGGAAGATTAAAGTTTTGCACAACAGCAAAGTTTGTCTCTTCCTCTCTCCTAAGAGAAAGGGGAAAAATACGTGTTACGTTGTTGAGGTGAGAGAGAAAGGAATTTGTGTGTGTGTGTGTGTGTGTGTGTGTGTGTGTGTGTGTGTATCCATTTCCCACATGTCCAAAGGTATCACATAGAGCAAAGTGGGTCATGGGCTCAGGCTTATAGCAGGTATGCTCCCCTCTGACAGCATCACTGGCAGGTTTTAATGAGCCAGGCTCCAGAGAGAGAATAAATCTGGATCCTGCACTGGAAAGTTTTCGAGTGGTAATCCTCAAGATCCAAGATTTTTTTTTTTTTTTCCTGTCTAAGCCTTTAGCGATATGTCTCAATCTTTAGTGATGTCATCTGTCAGTCAAACAGTGTGTCCAGTATTTTGACACTTAGATTTTTGATACCGAAATGAAGCTCCCAAGATAGAAAAAAAAAATCAATATGTTTTTAATTCATTCTAACATGGTTAAATTATTCTGATCAAAACTGTCTTGTGGCATGGTGCATGAGGCATAATGAAATCATAACTATATAAATGTATCCTTACTAAAGGGCTTACTGACTGGTTCACTAATAGATAACACCTGTGTTTACTGAAAAAAGTCAGAGATTAGGTCTATTTATTCATTGCATTCATATAATGCACAACAGTTAGGGATGGTAAGAAGATGTTTTTATAAAATGTGCCATGAAAACTAATATTTGCTGAATGTACATGTTGTTTTAGACTGTTATTTACTTAACTTGAAAAAATGGAGCATGTAATTGCATGGCGCAGGGGGAGGTATTGGCAAAGAATTTACCAAACTAGACTCACTTTTGCAGAATTAAATATCAATGCAGACAAAAGCTGCCCTGTCTGCAAAATGTTTGCAGCTGACAGTGAAGGCAGCCCAGTACAGAACCTTAGCTACTCCCCGTACAAGCTAAGGTTCCACACTGACCTTCCTTGCCACTGGGTCATCCCAGCATACCTTGTGCTTGTTGGTTGGAGTGAGCCAAATCGCTGTCAGCTTTGCTGTTCATGCAGTTCGCTCAAGTTTAGTCCAACATGCCAATGAGTACATTGTCTTTCCCACATCATCCAAGGCTGAGTTACAGTCCAATCAAAACTTAATGCGTAAAAAGATTTCCTGGAGTGTGTGACCCTCTCACTTATGTGAACTGAAAGGGAGTCCACTCAGTTAACATCCAGGTTACCTGTGA
The DNA here is from genome assembly GCA_900302615.1 of Holocentrus rufus. Lineage (NCBI taxonomy): Eukaryota > Metazoa > Chordata > Actinopteri > Holocentriformes > Holocentridae > Holocentrus > Holocentrus rufus. The sequence continues at coordinate 2,112 of OMLF01042652.1, read as the reverse complement.
TGCAAATTGCCTGCCTGTATCTAAGGTCAACCCATGACTCTTTCATCTTGGCCAACTCTGTCATGCCGACAGTATTTCAAGGAGATACCCCTGTGGATGGGTGGCTACTAGGTGACATTGAGTATCCATTAAAAACATGGTTAATTACACCATACATTATGCCTAGAACACAAGGGCAACATGCTTTTAACCGTGAGTTCATTAGGGCCAGGTCAGTCATGGAGCAGTCACTGCTACTGCGTAACCTCTACAACCCAACTGACGCAATTTGTGTCTAAAATCGCACATTATCAGGTTGTAGGGGTGGGGGTCACATGTTTGAACCTGTGGTACATTACAATACAGCCCTCAGAGGGTCAGTGCATTCTCTGTTGTGTCATGCACAACATTGTTATGCATCATGATGTGGCATTCTCGTGTGAGCAGGAGTATAATTCTCCACAAAGGTCCACAAGAGAATCTGTTCATCTGCGGTTTTTTAATCACATTGCTCTTTATCATGGGTAAGTAAATAGCTTTGCAAATTGTAACCTGACTTTTTGATGTGTTCTTTAATGCCAACTGTGCATGTGTGTTCTGGAGCCCTTAATAGCTCTGAGTTTTATAGGGGTAAATGTTGAATGAATGGCCACAGGTAAACATAGACAAACTGCTTGTAACCAGCCATGAAGCTGTCTATTTGATCTGTAGTTTCAATGACATTCTTCATGGTAAAACCTTAATGATCTATCCAGCTTGAATGATTTTTTTTTTTTTTATCTCACAGTAAGACTCACAGAGCCCGAGAGTTCGGTTGCTATCTAGCAACACTTTTCTCAGAAGTATTCATGTAAATCGGGTAGTCATACATGAACCAAAAGTGGCATGTTGATGGAGGACACCATTCTGGACACTGACAATTACCTTTTGGCCAATGATGTTCCATCTCCAGCACCTTATTTTGAGAGGTTGAAGCCAACTTCATCAAGTCAATGCAGCAGCAGTATCCAAATCCAGAAACAGACAATTATGAGACATTCTTTTTCACTTTGATAGAAGAGAATTCTTTAATGAATATCAAACAGTTCAAAAAATATTTTGTACTAAAAACAAAATCTACAAAAAACAAGGGCTCTAGATTAGCCTTGTGGAAAATGTAGTATAACGTAATCCTTCACAGTACTGTGCTGAAGTGTACTGTGCTTATGCAGTGCTGATAGGACCTACTGAAATGACAGTATACAGCTCACTTGCACATACTCATAGCCCAGGTCTTTGATTAGCTCAGAATTTCTCTCAAAAGGCACCCGATACAGCTGCTTCATTCTGATTTGGTGGCATTGTAAGATTCAGGCCAGTGTTGACGGAGAAACCCAGTTCATGTGGTTGAAAACTGTATTGTCTGTGATGATGTTCTGTTGGATCTGCCACAGCTGAATGCTGTTGTTAGCCAAGGCCACGTCCACAATGGCTGTCTCTTGTTCGGCTGCAAACAAGCGCCGTCTTCCACCACCAGGCCATCTAGCAGTTCTGTCGAGGATGCAAAAACATGATATCATTGGTTGCTGTAGAGTAGAAGAATAATTCTTTTTAATATTACTCAGTGGCATACATCTTTAGATATGCAACGCTGCAGTATACAGTGCAGAGCCACAGTAGTACCGTTAGTGTACCTACCTGTTCTGATTTCTGAATATTCTGATGACCCCCCCCCTTTTTCTTCTTCTCTTTTTTTCTTCTTCTCCTCCTCCTCCTCCTCCTCTCCTCCTCATGTTTGCTTCCATTGTTATACAGAGCAGGTGAGCTTAGCTGTGTCCTACTTACAGTCCTCAAGCTCTGATTTGCTAGTGTTCAATTAAGCCATAAGTGTTTGCACATGTGAGGGCTGTGCGTTGCCTTTTGACACATCACTTATTTGAAAAAGAAAAATGTTATTACCAACCACAACTGTAACCAAGTCCCCAATCAATGTGAGGAAATAGATCCTAAAGTTATACTTACACTATCAGCTGCAATCTGCCATACACAGAAAGTACTAATATCATGCCAGTTACAGTGGTGTTTGATGTCAGAATTCATATTAATTTTTAAGCCTGAACAAAAACTATAAGTGCCAACAACCTTTCATTTATT
>OMLF01042648.1:15258-50325 GCA_900302615.1 Holocentrus rufus | reverse complement strand
CCCCCCCGGGACTGACACACACAATACAGTTTGCATTTATAACACTCGCACATACGCGTTGTGCTCTTCGTGACATTCAGATACACACACAAACACACACGCACGCACGCCGCGCCCTTCATCTCAAAATGTCACCCCTCCACTCGCTGTCATACGGGATGACAGGGAGACCGCTCCCGACTCTGATGCTGTCACATGAGCAGATGCGCGCCTGTGTGGTGGAATGTTTGTAGCATCCGTGTATGTGTGTGTGTGTGTGTGGGTCTGCGCATGCATGTGCTTTAGCTGGAGTTGGGGGATTGTAAACGGCTGAGACAGCAGGAAGAAGACAGCATAATAACTGACAGCAGTGGGGTGCAGCTTTTAGCCGGAGCCTTGAATAGATTTTCTGGCTCCCTGGTACTTGTGCGGGTTGATTTTTTTTTTTTTTTGTTTTGGTGGGGGCGGTGGGGGCAAGATCAAAGTTTGAAGTGACTTGGACTGCTGAGATTTGATTTGAAATAAACACTTGTCATGAGAGCAGGCAGTAATACAAACCCAGCTGTGAGCAGCGTGAGTCAGTGATGTATTCACTGTTGGAGGCTGTGCATTGTATTGTTACTCTCCTCCCTTTTACAGCCCTGTATAAAGGTGTTAACTCATGTTCTTTAAGTAAACCAGACTCCTGACTGTCAGTTCTGTGTGTGTGTGTGTGTGTGTGCATATAGATATGTGAACACCCTGCTGAAGCTGGTTCCCCAAGTGCTGGCCCTGCAGGATCAGCTCAGAGAGGCTGTACAGAGCGGAGACATGGAGACCTGCCACGGGATCTGCCGCATCGCTGTCACACTGGGAGAGAACCACTCCAGGTCTGTGTGTGTGTGTGTGTGTGTTTGAGTGTGTGTGTGTGTTTGAGTGTGTGATACAGGTCACTCTCCACATAAAGTGCTGTCCTACCCTCCTTTTAGCATCTGACAGGCCCAGTTTAACTGTGTACTTACTGTACTGCACCACTGCATAAATAACACTTTACACCCCCACTGTCATTTCTCTCTCTCTCTCTCTTTCTCTCTCTCTCTCTCTTTCTCTCTCTCTCTGTGTGTAGGACTCTGTTGGAGCAGGTGGAGCACTGGCAGGGCTTCCTGGCCTTAGTCAACATGATCATGTTTTGTACAGGGATCCCTGGCCACTATCCAGTCAACGAGACCACCAGCTCCCTCACACTCACCTTCTGGTACACTCTACAAGTACGTACCCCGTTTGTCTGCAGATTAACGGGCCGGGATGTAACAATACATTCACTGCACGGACGCGTCGATTATAAATTCTGCTGATTCAACCTCATCGGTCTGCTGCAAGAAATAAACAGAATGAATTGCTCTGACTTCGGCCTTAATAGGTATCTTTCAGTTGAATGATACTCCAGTCTTTAAAAAAAAAAAAAAAAAGCCCTCACGTTACATATTTTCGTAAAATGTAGCTCATAAAAGGGAGATCCGTTACCATTGTAGCAAGGATTCAGTTGCAGCACAGGCTCTTATTTCTGTTACACAACAGCCAGAAAGTTACATTACCAGCATGGCAGATGAAAGAGGTGTATGGCCAGTGTGGCCACATATGGGCTCCCAAAAGAGAAATGGCCAACTGGATAAACATTCTGCAGTGTGTGTGGTTATCTAACAGTATACTATGAAATGCAATTTTTAGAACAAATAATGCTGAAGTGAGTCTGTTTGATTTTTTTCCCCCACACCTCAGAGAAAAAGAATAGTCTTACTTTATTGCACAAGTTTATTTAATGGCTATAAAATTTTGAAGAAAAGGAATTGAAAACTCAAATCAATCAAACTGAGTCCTTTCACCTTGTTTGGCAGCTAGAAAGTTACAAATGGAATTGAATCTCTGATAAACCAAAAGTTTACACACTTGTTAATGGGCTGTGGTGATTGTTGCCATCGGTCTCTACAAGTTTTAACATTATAAAGTCATTAATTCATAGTATTACACAGTTTGCTGACATTGGAGACTATATAGTCAAAGGCTGATGGGATACATGGTAGTGTATGTCAGTGAAGGTTTTCTTTTAATCAGGTCGTAGTGTAAACACCCACAGACCCTGAAATGCCGGGGGAACTCCCCACCACATGAGAACAGGGGAAGCTTCCCAAACGAGTCGTGAAACTTCTTCAAGTTAACGCAGAAAGCCGTCAACTTCCCGCCTGTCGATTCATGACGCGAATATATCTGATCAGTGTGTTCAGAGTGGGTTTGGCCCAGGGACACAAGAACCTACTGCTGAGTCATCTGTAGGTGTTACGGGTCAGGTTGGGTGAAACGTGGTGGGAGGGGACTGTTTGATTTTTCTCAGTGACATACCTGCTCTCTCCCACCCGCTCTTCCACCAACACCCCAAACTCGGTTCATCCATCGGTGCTCGCTCAGAGAAGAAATCTGAATCTGTATTTATTAGATGTATTTGACAAAGTGAAGCTTAAATGTAGAAATATTTGATTTACTGCCTTACAAAAAAAATATAGTTTGAATGAAATCTGTGAATAACGCTGTACCACACTGGCATGTTCTCTTCCTGTGCGGTCTGTCTGCTGCAGCCACATTTTGCTAAAAGCCGAGGGCGCTTGTTTTTAATACATGAGCTGCATACATAATCTTCCTTTTCTCCGCTCTCTCCTCCGTCTTCAGGATGAAATCATGTCGTTTGAGTCAGACAGGCAGGCGGTGTACCTGCAGGTCTACAGGCCGGTGTATTTCCAGCTGGTGGACGTCCTGCTGCACAAAGCCCAGTTCCCCTCCGACCAGGAATACGCATCGTGGTCCTCGGACGAGAAAGAGCAGTTCAGGATCTACAGGTTTGTACGTCTTGTGTCAGAGCCTGTGGTCTGTATGCCTTTGACTGCAGTGCATTATTGTGCTTCTCTGATAGTCAAAGTGCTTCTGAAATTACTTGTTGACAGGTTGATTGGCCAGCAAATAAGTGTGTTTTTCTCTAATACACTCTGACTGAACCAGCAGCTGGGCGGGCAGAACCTACTGTCTGGGCCTTGTGATAGACAGAAAACCATTAGTTTACACGTGTGTGAAATGGAAAGGATTTAAGTCGATTAGATGGATTAATGGCTTCGGTTTAAAAATTGCGAGGCATTTGAGCAGATATTCTCCTCCCTCCTGAAATGTGTGTGTTTGCATGTCTGTCCTGCAGGGTGGATATCTCAGACACACTCATGTATGTGTATGAGATGCTGGGAGCGGAGCTGCTCAGTAATCTGTATGATAAACTAGGAAGATTGTTGACTAATACAGAACAGCCCACGTCATGGCAGGTAGGTGAGACATACACACACATGCCCACTCAGATAAACAACACTGGCGATAACAAGCAGGGAGACAAATACGAAGCGTTTTCAGTGTTTATCGAAGAGCTGAATGGAGCGGCGGTGCTGAAAAAGAAATGTACAGGATTTCACATTTTCCAGTTCTTTATTTTGTTGTGTCTCGCATTATTATGCCGTTGACATTTATGAACATACATCTTTATAAAAACACAAAGATAAAACCCACCGTACGTTTTCACCAAGAAATTGTCTTTACATAGTCATATTTGTATAACATGAGATAAATCTAAGTTTTAAAATGTTTAAAAGTTTCAAGTAAGATTATTGAATTAAGTTTTTTTTTTCATATGACTTTTTAGGTTATTTTAATCTCTCAATTTCACGGTTCTTTTCCTGGCCTCATATCATTTCATAATCTGAACCTTGGCACTTGTGCTTGCACCAGTACCAAAATAAAACTTTCAGTGTTGTTACGACACTACACTCTTACTCACTGATGTCACACACACACACACACACACACACACATACACACACACTCTGATTGTGTTCTCCCCCCTCCAGCACACAGAGGCTTTGCTGTACGGTTTCCAGTCCATAGCAGAGACAATAGATGTGAATTATTCAGACGTCATCCCGGGCCTGATTGGACTCATCCCCAGAATCAACATCAACAACGTCCAACTGGCCGACACCGTCATGTTCACTATAGGTGAGACACAAGCGCATACATGTCCATTCTTTTGCAGTTAAATGTGCATTAGTTAAAAGATAAAGGCAACATGGGCACAGCAATGCAGCACATAGACTGTTTTATTCCCTCACTAGGTGCTCTAGCAGAATGGCTGGCAGATCACCCAGTCATGCTGAGCAGCGTCCTGCCCTTGGTGCTGCAGGCTTTAGGGAATCCAGACCTCTCTGTTTCTTCTGTCTCCACGCTCAAGAAAATCTGTAGGGAGTGCAAATACGACCTGCCGCCCTACGCAACCAACATAGTAGCTGTCTCTCAGGTATGCCTACACAGATCAGACTATTTTTTTTAACACATTCTACCACCTTTTCCATCCAGTTTGTCTAACATCAGCCAGCGCTAGTCTGATCAAGAAGGTGTTATATTTAATTTTCAAATGATGAAGAAATGTCATTCTTTTGAAGTTCCTGCTTTTCAGAAATAGTTACGCTTTGAAATCATTTCACATGTGTTATTTTGGTGCAGACTTTGATGGTTAAACTGGGAAGGTTTTGATGTGTCCTCAAAATATTACAACCATCTCTCTCTCTCTCTGTGTCTTGTTCTCTCTAAAGGAGGTGCTTATAAAGCAGATCCACAAGGTCAGTGTGTGTCCTCTCTTTTTCTCTCTCGCCCTCTCTCTCTCTCTGTCTTGGCGCTCGGCTCAAAAGCGACAACGCTGTCTCCATTAGACTCGGGGTTGTGAAAGATTTATGTAACATGTTTTCGGGCTTGTAGTCTTAAGCGTGGCGCACAGTGTGCGACGCGAGAAGCGTTTGTGTCATCTGGGCAGAAGTCTTTTGAGCTCGCCGCGTGTCGGAGCCGAAGCTGAAACCTCGGTCTGATCCTCTTCTGCCCGCAGACGAGTCAGTGCATGTGGCTGATGCAGGCGCTGGGCTTCCTGCTCTCCGCTCTGCCGGTCGAGGACATCCTGAGGAACCTGCACTCCCTCATCACCCCCTACATCCAGCAACTGGAGAAGCTAGCAGACGAGACGGTGCGTATGCAGGCCAAGATGTACTCTCTCTCTCTCTCTCTCTCAACACACACACACACACAGACAGCAGACACAGTTGGACTGCGGCCATAGGAGCAGGCCTTGTGTCTGTGTGGAGCCACTGTAATGGAACATTTCTCTGCAGGACCAGATTGGATTTGACCCTGCACCATGGGCTGGTGATTCACAGGGCGCTAGCAAAAACACACACACACATCCTTTCACTCACACACTCCCCCCACCAGTGTGAAGAGAGAGGTCCCGTGTATTCAGAAAACGAAGAGGTGCCGTCCCAGGCCACGCGTTCACGCACGTGCGCACAGGCACACGCCGCCGTGTAAGAAAATGACTTATCCCGCTTAAATGTCAGGTCTAATGAAGCCCGGGCGCGCAGACTTAACGTTGGATGCTACAAATACGGAGCTGACATTATCTAAAAATAAAGCGCTTGATATTATCTATGTGGAACGAAGGAGACTTTCTCTCCTGATCCATTGTTCTACTGTCAGCAAAAGGCCTCCGCTTGGGTGAATAAAGACGTCAGTTTAGATGAAGCTTCTCTTATCTCTTTCTCTCATGCTCTCACTCACCCACCATGTCTGTCTGTCTCTCTGCCTCGCTGTCTCCGTCTCCCTCTACCCCCTCTCTGTCTCATCCTCCCTCCCTCTCCGACTTCCTCCTTTTCTTATTGTTTTCTGTCTAGCTTTTTGATGTGTGGCCATTACATCAGACTAGGAAATCAGGTGCGGCGTCTGGACTCTGACAAATGGTGGCACCTAGTGGGGAGACCTTCAGGTTACCTTACATAGGGGATGGATGAGGCTGGGCGGGCGCCAAAAAGTGATGTAGTCGCTGTGAGGGGGGCTTTATATATGAAAGACTCACCCTGTTACATCAGTTTAACAAGCCTGTAATAATCAGAATAAAAGACCTTGAATTATGTTCAAATAAATTTTATCATCCTCCACCATACACATGGGTATCATAACAGTAAATTAATTAAAAACATGGATTTCATCTTAGAACTAATATATTTCCATCAGTAGTTCCAGTGCTCACTTAACTAAAAGGCACGAGTGTTTATTTTTTTAAACACTTCCAGTGGTAGAGAGCTCATGCAGTTTTATTAAAGACTGGATGTGTGTGTGTGAACGTGCACAGCAGCAGGATGAGCAGAGATACATGGTGAAAGGGAGGCGCCGAGGCTATTAGAGGGTGCGGCGGACATGTTTCTTCTCTTCATTATCTTTTGTCACTGTTCCATCACCATGGAGACAGAGCAATGATTAAACGCTAATAATGAAACCTTAATTACTGATGTTACCTGGGGGACAAGCCAGCGTGTGTGTGTGTGACTTTGTGTGTGTTTGTGTGTTTCCTTGTATGCATGTGCGAGTTGATACGAGAGTGAGCCGTCACATTTTTTTACTGTCATGCCGCCACTCTGTGATTGACTCTCTTTTTAGCGCCGATTAATAAACAGTTGTTGACATGATTAGAATAAATTGTGGTTACATGTCTGCCTTGGAAGGTAATTTATGGTCTTTAATAGTCAATCAATTGTGGAGATTTTGAAGAGGGACATTTTTCAAGGCAGACAGTGATGCGCTAAATGAGGCAAACGGAGACGGAGTCGTACAGCAGCAAATGATGCTTTCAGTTGAAGTCGTCAGTAAATAACCTTTCCTGTCTTTTGTTTTGTCTCCCTGCAGCCTAATCCCTCCAACAAGCTAGCAATCATCCACATTTTGGGGCTGCTGTCCAATCTGTTCACTACACTGGACATCAGCAAGCAGGACGACGAGTCGGGGGAGGGCTCGGCACCACCTGTCAAAACGACCCCGCCTCCACCTGGACCAAACCCGGTCAGTCGCCACAAACCTCCACCGCCATCGTTAACTGTTTACTGCTAATAGGCACGACAAGTGTAAATGCAATAGTTGGAAGCTATTCTTTCTTGATTTGTTTCCGTTCTGTTTCTAATTGTGTGTGTGTGTGTGTGTGTGTTTCAGGTGGTGGTGGTTTTGCAGCAAGTGTTTGCTCTCATACAGACTGTACTCAGCAAGTGGCTCAACGACTCCCAGGTGGTAGAGGTACGGACACACAGAACTGCTGCTTTTCATGTATTAATCCACCAGACCTGATATTACGTCACTTCAGTTGTTACAAACTCTCACGTGGTCTCTCAGGCGGTGTGTGCCATCTTCGAGAAGTCAGTGAAGACTCTGCTCCACGACTTTGCTCCCATGGTGTCTCAGCTGAGCGAGATGCTCGGGCAGATGTACAGTACAATACCGCAGGCCTCAGCCCTGGACCTCACACGACAGGTACACACACACACACACACACATGCATGCAGTCTCACTACATGCAAATGCTTAGCACATGCAGGGACGTTTTACAGTCATCCAAAAACCTTTGTCATAAATCTCTGTTTACCAGCTAATAGGCTATGCACCGAGAAGGACAGAGGGAGAAAATTACCCAGTATAATATCACAATTTCGCCCACAGAAATGTATTCATGAGCTGACTCTTGAGCAGATTTCACCATTTCCAGGAACAGGAGCCCAAACAAATAAAGCAGTGAACCTCTTGAATTACACTCAGTAATGATTTATTAATGTATTTTTAGATCAATCCAGAAAGCTGATTTTGACTTTTTTTTTTGGCTTAAGTAATATTACTTTCCAAATCACAATATACTTGAAAAATGACTAATACATTGCAGTGTTGTGATGCTCTCACAGGGTAGTGCAGTGTTGTTAACAGTGTTTGATTAGCAGTCTTGATGTTTCAGATGGTGCATATCTTTGCCAGTGAGACAGACCACTTCCCACCCATCAAGGCTCTGTTTGAGCTCGTTACCTCGGTAACGCTCTCCATCTTCCAGCAAGGTAGGGGGTCCAACAGTGGAAGGGCCGTGAATACTGTTGAAATGTGTGTGTCACTGCTAGATCTCTGATTCTGTGTGTGTTTTTCTGTTTTTGTTTTTCTTTTTTTTTTTGGTTCATATTTATTTTTAGAGGGTCCCGAGCCCTGTTTTGGTGTAGCAGAGGGAAAGAGGAGAATGCAAACAAATTCTTCAGAATTTGTTTCCTATTTTCTGTGTGTTATGATGGCAAATGCTCCCATTTCCTTTTGAGATTGTATGGGTAGACTGTGAAGTACTGTTGCATTTGAGGATTGCAAAACAGCGATACTAAAATAGCGTAGCCCGGGGGCCACATTTGGAAAATGACAAAGGGTCAGAGATGTGAGGATCTGACACTGTTTTCACAGTCGGCTTCAAACTTGTGCAGACATTACTCATCAATGTTAATGAAACCGCAAAGCAGGCTACTTGACATGTTGGGAGTTAAGGAAGTTTTAAATGATCATCTGATCAATGCAGACTTCCTGCTCCCACTGCACTGATCATTGATCAAATAATTTTCAGACCATAATGCTTTAAACTTGTGCAATAAGCGAGTTTTCTGTATTGATCAGCCCCGTCCTTAGAAAGCCTTTTTGCAAAGTTTTTATTTTTTTTTTTCACAAAGTTGTGGATAAAATTGCTGTTTAAAAGTTTTAGCAACAAGAAAATACATTTGTTTTTTTTGAAGTGTCTAATCAGAAGTTTCCTCATGGGTCACAAGTGGCCCCCGGGCCAGACTTTGACTGTCACACAGCACAAGAAGAGCATCACCTACATGATCTGACATTTCCTAAAAGTCTGACTCAGGATGTTTGTACCAGTTCTGTCTGCCTCTCCTCGCCACTTTTTGTTGTCCCCTTCTTCCCTTCATCCTTTCCTGCTTTAACTGGTTTAGTAATGGCTGCCTGTCCTCCTGCCTCTTAACTCTTTCTTTTCTGAGCAGGTGCCCTTTAACTGTGTAGTAGCACTGTGGCCACTAGCTTATTCAGTTGGCTGCCATGTAACAAAGCAGGGGAAGCCACGTCCAGATGGCTACGACGAGAGTTGGTCACTGCATCACAGCCCTCTGAATAAGCCCTGTACTCTTCTTGAGGGGTTGTGTGTGTGTGTGTGTGTGTGTGTGGATGATGGCTGGAGGGGGTGCTGAGCAGGAATCTTGTTTGGAGTGTGGGAACGGCTAAAGCTGGGCGCGCACTACAGGAATTTCTCTAGCTTTACTCCAATTTTGCTGTTGGAAACCTTCCAACATTGATTTTTTTTAACCCATCCGAGAAAACCGGGCATGTTCGAAAATTCATGAATCTGAAGGTGGATTCTTGAAAGACTTTGTGCTTTTTTTATTGGAATTGTGTGTTCAATTGTGCATTTCTGGCAATCGGTCATATTTTATAAAGAGTCTTGTAGTCTGTGTCCAGCCTAAGGGAGGGTGTGGTCTCAGAACCTGTGCTGATGTTCGAGCAGCATTTTGAGGGCTATGGGTTCACTTTTTAAGGGAAGGGGATCTTATTGACCAGTTCTGAATGGACCCTTTGACGGTAACCTCTTCCCCTGAGGCACTTTCATACATCTGAGAGGGAACGTGTAGGCGGGGCGGGGTTGTTTTCCGATCACAGTGGTGCCTTGGGGTAACGGGTAAAGGGGGTTCATTCAGGTTTGGTGCCCCCTTTTTCTCCAAACTGTCACAGTAACAGAGGTGCCTCCTGGGTTCCCACTCCAAACCCACTTTTGTTTTTTTAGGTTGGTTCTTTTTCTCTCGTTACTTCTTTCTTTTTTCTCTCCAAACGGACCCATGTCTTTGTCTTCTGCCTGTTTTTGTTTTTAATTATGTTTTTTTTGGTTTGTTCTCTGTTTTTCCGAGACTCTGCCAAAGCTTCATATGCCTCCCCCTTTTCTCCCCTTTGTTCCTTACTCACGTGTGAATTATTTCAATGAGATATTTTGAGTTCTTTTATTTCCACATGACTGTTGAATCTATTCAGTTGCTGTTTGTATATTATTCTTATTCTCTTATGATTTCTTAAGTTTCATCTTTATTATATTTTAGGACCCAGGGATCATCCTGATATTGTTGATTCATTTATGCAACTCCAAGCTCAGGTGTGTTTTTGGTTTCTTATTTCATTCACTTTGGGTTTCTCTCTCTCTTTCTCTCTCTCTCTTTCTCTGATTTCTCTCTGTTTCTCTCTTTTTCTCCCTCTACCTCTTTCTGTTCTTTGTTACCGGGTCCTAGGGCGACCCGTCACATAGGCAAGGCCGAGGAATGAAACATTAGGGGAATGTTTGAACAAGAGACTTCGGTCTCTCCTCAAATGCTCTTGATTCTAACAGAGTCACCTCGCCACCCACAAGCTGTTGTTATTATTATTCTATGACGATTGCGTCGACCTCATGAAGGGTTTTCCTTTTACCTCCAGACACTCTGTATCCACTAGCAGTATACTTGTCATTACATAAGACATGGGTAAGACAGATGCTTGCTGATCATCTCATGTTTACTGTGCTCGCTGTAGACTCACTCATTTCAGTTTATCAGCTGATGAGAGTTCAGGCCGCCTCACAGGTTCAACTATAGGTACTAAAAAATAAATTCATGCTAGTAGGCCTTTGTAATATGGACAGGATATATCCAGATATATGACATCGTCAAATATATTGCCGCTGTCGAGTGAAAGCCTTGTATCTGTTAACCGTCAGCTACATCAGGACTAAGAAAAAACAGCCTTGTTTTTACCTCGATGACGATGCTTTTTTGACATGATCCAACAGGTTTTGACAGGGTGTCAAAAACCCAAGAGGTCAGAGAATTCTCTCAAGTCATGAAGGAGCAAATAATTTGTCAAGCGAACATGAAAATCATGAAAATCAAGCATTGAACTAAATATGCTCTACCTTTAACTTTAAAATAATAGTCCCCAGATTTCCTTCAACTCTCATTTTGCGAGATATTTTAAGTAATATTTGCTGTTTATAATGGATTTAGACAACACAGTCGTGTATCACCATAACTTGTTTCATTATGAAATGATTGTACTGAATGTTGGTTTTACATGCTAACATTGGATCTACATGCTACTTAGACAGCTGAAAAATCAGTGCATGTGTCAAGCTGAGATTAAAATTATGGGTGGGGTTTCACAATTTATCCCACAATCATGCTCCTAAATCCCTTTGACTTTCTTCCCTTTGTTCTAAACTCAGTATGAAGGCACATTTGCCTCTTGGAAAAACATCAACACACACAGAGCCCCAGATGAAATGTTTTAGTTGATAGAGAGCCCTTGGAAAGAGTTTATAGCAGCATCAGTATGAGATCAGCATTCTGGTTGGTTGATGGCCCCAGGTGACTGTTAGTCTCTGAGCCCGGTCCTCTTCTGAAGTCATTCCAGCCCAGAGCCAATCAAAGCCCAAATGAATTAATATTCAACTAATATTAATCAGTTCAGACAAATTGGCTGATGGCTCTTCTGTTTTATATTTTTGTCTCCCTTCTTCATTCTTCCTCCTTTGTTTTCTATCTTTGGATAGATCTGACCTTCATCTCTCTCCCTCTCCCTCTCTCCCTCTCTCCTCTCCTCCATCCTGAATGATTTCATTATTATGAGATGAGTTGTATTTCTCTTTATCTGCACATGTTAATTACTTACAGACTTCTTTTGCATATTCAATCCAGTCAATCAAAACAAGGAAAAGTAATGTTTTAAATAAGTTGATTTCAAGAAACAAAGCCAAAACCATCATTGCCTTTAGTTTGACTTAAGTTTCCAATAATTTTGAATGTTTGATTTTTTGCAGTTTGTTTGTTATACCTGCTGAGTTCTGCATTGGAGGATCTCTGTATGAGTTTGGATATAGCTTCTCCTAGACAGACGGAGAGAGTAGTATAGCCTGGTAGGCTGATCTGTTTTCAGTCTTTAGTTGCTGTCAGATCCGGCTACCAGGCTGAGTGGGTATTTGGAGTATTTTGAAGGAGCATATGAATTGGAATGTGGAGAAGCAGTATTCCTGGGTTTGGCCTACCAAAATATACTCCATTTCATACCTTTATCTGCCTCCTAGGCCCTCAAACGGAAGCCCGATTTGTTCTTGTCTGAGAGTCTTGACGTGAAAGCGGTGTTCCACTGTGGTAAGTCGGCTTATCATTTACACAAACACACACACACGACTACACACTCTGTTGTTTTTTTTGTGTTCCTCTGCCTGTTAAGCACGTAGCCTGTCAGTACCTGATGTACAAAGTGTGAATGACTAACCATATCCCTCAGATGTTTACATGTTGGCTGATCGCCCCGCCTCCCTCTCTCCTCCCCCTAGGAGTCCTGTCACTCAAATTTCCGGAGGCTCCAACAGTCAAGTCCACGTGCTTGTTCTTTGTGAGCGCACATATATAAGCACACACACCTAAAAACACAGCAAAAATATACATTCATTCAGAAAAAAAAACAAAGACGTTTTGTTTCCTTGGTGCTGATTGTCTGATCTCTGTGTCTGCCTCAGACGGAGTTGTTGCCCCACTGCTCAGATGTGCCCCCGGTGGCCAGGGTGGTGCAGGAGGACGGCAAACTCTTGGTGCAGGCCGTGCTGGAGGTGAGCGTCATATAACAACATATCACATCCCTGGTTTAAGCATTCCACTGATGCTGCACATCAAAGTTCCTGACGCTCTCGCCCCTGTTCTTCCTCTCCGATTATTATTTATAATATGTCCCTGATGTAAAATGTCACTCCGCTCTGTCTCCAGGGGATCGGGGGTGGAGCGTCTCGGAGTCTGATGGACCAGTTTGCAGAAGTGCTCTTCTGTCTGAACAAGCACTGCTTCGCTCTGCTGTCCGTGTGGCTGAAGGAGGCACTGCAGCCCCCAGGATTCCCCTCCTCTCGGGTCACCGCCGAACAGAAAGACACCTTCTCACAGCAGATACTCAGGTGACACACGCTTGGCATATTTGCTTAGGAATGCATCCACAGAATATGCCTACATATATATATGCAGTGCACTGTTGGCACATTTGTTAAGGGGGTTGGTTGTCTGCTAATGAAATCATTTCAGTCGGCCGACCGCATGATTTTTGCCATAAGCTTGTTAATTATATGTACTTGCCCTGCCTTTTTTTGTCCCCGTTCTCCATCCTGCAGAGAGCGAGTGAACAAGCGAAGGGTGAAGGACATAGTGAAGGAGTTCACCCTGGTGTGCAGAGGGCTCCATGGTACAGAGTACGCAGCCGAATACTGAAACTCTACCCTCGGACTTTGACTTAACCGTGACCTCTGCCCTCAGTGCAAAACAGCTGGATGCCCCAACAACAACAGTTTTCACCAACCCCGACACTGAAGATTTCATTAAATGATTGTAATGACACCCGCCCCGCTACAGGAGGAGACGCGGAACCATTCCAGTGCAAACCTGCCATCGGATTAACAGACGAACAGCACTACAACATCCACAGTGGCTTTAGGGAGGCTGCCTTCTCTGCTCCAATTGTTTTTTGCTTTTCTTTTATAGATTCTTTCTTTGTTTCTCTCTCTTTCTGTCTCCCTCTCCTCGCTTGAGGTTCTTCGGTCTATGTTTTATGTATTGAAGAGCTTTGAGCAGCACTCCCAGCATGCTCTCTGTTCATGCCTCTATTTTTTTTCTATTTTCTTCTGCCTTTCTAGATCTTCTGTGGCTCCTAGGTTGTTTCCTGGTGATTAGCATCCATATGAAAATGGTAGTGGTATCGTACGTAGCTAGTTGACATATTTTTCGAATGAAATCAAATTAATTATATAAATGTATATGTATACATATATAGAAAGATGGGGTTGTCAGTCAGTCCTGCTGCTGCTAATGGGAAGAAAGACGGACCAATGTGAGGAGGGGATTCTGCAGGCAAAAAGACATTTATACAATATTATATAATAAACACCAACTCATGCCCCTGTGCTCTCTGCATTTGCCAAATTATTGTAGAACATTTTGTGAAAAAGTTTCTTTTTTCCTTATATTTGCCTTTGTGGGGCATGAGTGGAGAAAGAAAACCACAGATGGCATACTTGACTAAACTCAGTCTGCTCTCTTGCCCAGCCCTGTATCCACAGGGCTGTACCTCATGTACATACAGTACCACCCAGTCTTACTGTAGTGTCCCCTGGATGTAAAAGTGTGGTTTTTGTGTAGTGGTCCCTTAGGGAGAGCAGGACTGCTTAGGGAGACATTGGAGTGGAAAGGAAGTACAGTAGTTGGCAGGGAGAAAGGGGCACAAGATGGAAATGGAGAAGGGAATAGAGTGCTTGGAGGGATTAATCATCCTGACGTCGGACTGCATAGTCACTGTAATCGTGCAAAATTATTAATCAAGTTGTGCATATTAACAGTTATTACTGAACACTTCTGTGTATTTGAGTGTATGCGTGTGTACATACCCGTATGTGAGAGAGGTTTGTGTGCACAGATGTATCTTTTTCCACTTGTTCAGTGCACTTATATTGGACCTACACATGCATAACTTCCTCCTATCTTTGAAACTGAGGCCCCATCCATTTGTCCACTACACTTGTTTGTTTAGGCTGCTCTTTTCTTACAGACTGACCAGGCATGCCCAGAATTTCACATCCGCTGCTCACTGAAAGTCACAGCCATCCATTAACCTTTTCATCCGGAATGACCAACCAGTGATAGTCATTGACTAGACTTATCTATCACTGTTACGATCTGTCAAACTGCACACCAACTGCTCTTAACTGATGCTTGTGAACAAGCTACCTGAATCCTTTCACCCATCTGGGTGACTGCCTTGGAGAGGACCAAGAAGGATTAGAGAGCCCTGGAGCAAAACATAAGAAAGTTAATACACATTTGGAATAAAACTTAACACTGGCATCCTATAACTATCCATTTATGTTACAGACATTATCAAGTGATGTGACAGCTGCCAGTACACACCAAGAACCGTGCAGAAGCAGCATTTAAAAGACTGTAGTGAATCAGCAGGACCGGTATAACACTCAGCATCAAAATGTACTTTGTGGTCTCCGCTAACGTTATCTCAGTCTAATCCTTCTGTCTTATCCGAGGTGCCTGCAGACATGTAGCATGTATGTGTTTTGTGGGGGTTTGGGGTTCAGGGGACACGGAAACTCAATATGTGTGAGACACTGTAGAAGGACTTGATGTAGGGTGAGACTCAAGGCAAGATACAGCTCTGGAATCAGCTGTCCTGCCCCCAAGTCTGGTTTTAACTGTGATGGATTGGACATTATAAAGTGATTCTGTGTCTGTATATGGTCTCATTCTGAGAGCAATGTGTGGAAAAAAAATGTCACTGTTGAAGGAAAAAAAGAGTAGTAGGTGGAGGAGGGGAGGGAGGTATGAAATGTACATTGTTTCTTTTTGTACCTTGCTTTAATTTATTAAATATATCTAAGACTGTACGTGTTGTTTTGTCTTTTGTGTGGGTGGAGGCAAGTACTGGTCTATTTACTCACCATCATGTATCTCGTTCATTCTCTATTACTTGCCTTATAAATTGTATTCTCTTGGCACGAGCGCAAAAAGGAAGCCCGTCAATTCGCATGCGCGCGCACTTCCGTGCCTGTCCCACGTGTTACTCTCTCTCATTCGCTTCTGTCAGGATACAGACTCCCCAGGCAAAACATTTCGCCCCATCCAAGGAAAGAGGCTAAATTTGGACGCACAGGGTGAGTAGCGCTTTAGGTTTTGTTTTCAAACGAGACAGCTCTGTATTGCTCTGCTCAAATTACGCGGTAGTTGTTACCTCGCTTGTTGCTAACCTTTCACCCTTCTGCCAGCGCGCGCTTTCACGAATCGTGGAGGAAATAAAACAAAGCTATCAGATTTAATCTATCTATATAAAAGTCGGTATTTTTTCACTTAAGGCTTATGTTAAATTAAGACACATTGTCCTCCATAGAAAAAAAACAACTTTTGATCTTGTAGATAGAAAACTGGTAAGATATGAAATTTGTTAGCTAAACCAGCTTGTGCACAGTTTGTGTGATGTGTGTGTAGGGACAAACGTTAACCAAAAGCTCCTGACAGCTATAAGCAGACCCGTGCAGTGTGTGACTGGCAACATGCACACAATCAACACGACCCAGATTATGAGGACAATCTGTGGACTGACTAAGCAATATGTTTATACATACAACATGTTTACACAATGAATGAAGCTGCAGCATTAACACTATTACATATCAGTCTCAACTGCAGTTTTCCCACATTCCCTGTGAACAGACATTTCCTGTGAGGATGGACTTGAATGAAAAATTTAATAAACTATGATTTTTTTATTTCAAGGTGCACATCACATGATATGGATTTAGATTGCAAAGCCCTCTATTTGCTTATATCGGGTATTCTACAAGTTAAAAAGCAAAATTAACAGTTTAGTTTGGTTTACCCTCTATTACTTTCCTTTTAGTGAAATGCAAATATGTCAGACCAACTGCAACATTTACACATCGTGTTGGTGTTTTATTGTGATCATTTTATGTCCTGAAAGGCAGCTCAGACTACAGAGAGATCTATTGGAACATACACACACACACACACACACACAGCCTCCTCCTGCATATATCTGTGTGGGTATTTGCTAATAGACCTAGTTTTGACCTCAGGCTTTGCACAATTTTGTCAATGGCCTGCAGTCTGATCGGCACCCTGCCTCGACCTGGATTGACCTCAAGTCAAAGGTTGTCTTCACTAATCAGTCATGAGGTTCTTACTCCATCCATATTGATTACTGAATATAAGAAATGCCCCATGGAATTTGATTAAGTGACTCTTTGTCATTATTTGCTGTTAGACACCCGCAGTTTGTCATCTTTGTTGTGCAGTGGCTGTTTTTATAAATGGAGGTCCTCTGGCCTTTGAAGTAAAATTTTTTCCCCATCTGTCCATCAGTCATGACTGTGGTGAGATTCTACAGCAGGGAAGGTGTGAGGGGGCGGGCCTTACAGAGGGCGGCCCACCTCTACCCTCAGCTGTCAATCACAAGTGAGCTGTGCTACAACGTGGAGCTCACAGGTGAGTACGTAACAGTGACATTTATTTGTGACGATGCTAATAGTGGAAGATATGGAGGATTTGGACAGTTAATACTGGAAAGACGTGCAACCTTGAGACTTGGTTCCTGTCTGTCTTTTGCACACTCCTCTCTTTCAGTCCTCCAGTTCTTCTTCTCTACTCATTAATCCCTCATTGCTGCTGTCCTGTGCAGGTTGTGAATGCCTGAGTGCAGGGGAGAAGGAGGTTCTCCTCTGGTTGTTCCAACCTCCTCTGCAGACAGAGCCGCTGTCTGAGAAACCACACTTGACAGAGGGCAAAGAAGAGAAACTGGTGGAGATCGGACCCAGGTACCAGTGCACCCACACAGTCAGTGAAATACTCTGTCTGGCATCAGAGTGTAAAAAATCAGTGGGTTTTCTTTTCTTCATTGCCTTGAAGACATTTTAAAACTGTTAAACAGGAGAACTGAGCTCTTGAGTCAAGGACTGGCACATTTTAACTTCAGTTTTCAATATATTATGAAACCAGACGTTTTTTTCCTCTCCTTTATTATCCACAAAAATGCCACCTATGCGATAAAAATGCACTAACAGTAATATACACGGCTCCATGTCCCTGCATCTTTTTGACAGGGTTCTTTTACATTTATTCAGACATCTTAAAAAGCTTTGAAAATCGTACACATTACTCCTATAACCAATACTATATATATACTTGATATTCATCTTCATATTCATCAAACAAGATCCATACTTTTTTTCTCTTTTTTTTTTGCTCATAATGGCCATAGTTCTTCTGTTTACTACCACATGGCTCAATGAAGAATAAACATTCACCTCTTCTGCATTTGTCCAAATTTTGAGTTGTTCATGGAAATGTACCTGTAAACATCGGAACAAACTGAACATGAATTTTGAGTCAGGGTGAGTCGTGAAGCAGCAGTAGATCAGTACTACTCCCACTGGTTGTTACAGATGAGAAAAAATGAATGGTTAGAGATCTAATGTGTGTGTGTGTGTGTGTGTGTGTAAGCAGTACAACAGCAGCGAGACTCAGCCATAAACTGAACAGATAAATAACATGAAAAAAACTTTAATCTTGTAAACAGAGTATGGGAAAATACGATTTGCATTTCTATGAATTCCACAGGGGAGAAAAAATAACTGTGGGGTATCACCTCAGATAGTTAACAATTTTAAGAAATTAATTTTTTGAACAGGTGGCAAGTGAGGAACAGAACACCAGCAATGCAGTTATCTCTATACGAGCTTCATTGTAGAAATGATTGATGTTGCTGCTGTTTTCCCCTTGCAGGTTGAACTTCTCCACTGCATGGTCCACCAACGCCGTGTCCATCTGCCAGAGCGCCGGCCTCAGCAACGTCACACGGGTGGAGATGTCGCGCCGGCTTCTGATCAAGGTTTGAAAACACACCTAACGGACAGATAATTGTTTTTTAAAGCAGTGATTCAGGATTGCTTTGGCCACTTTACCCCCCGTGAGCCGTCTGCTTCTATCTCTCTTTCTCTGCAGCCCAAGAACGGACAGAGTGTGAACGAGCTGAACGGAGCCATCGAGCTGCTGATCGAGTGTCTGCATGACAACATGACGGAATGCATCTATCCGCATCCCATCACCTCGTTCGCCGTGGAAACCAAACCGCAGGAGGTGTTTGAGGTGGACATCCTGGGGGAAGGGCGCGCCGCCTTGGAGAAGGCAAATGATGATCTAGGTGCGACACTCCCACACACACACACACACACACACACACCGAGGTCTTACATAACCTCCTGTTTGAGTCTGGTATTTCTGTCTTACCCGCGTCCTGCCTTAGTTTTCCTCCACCTCTGCCTGTTCTGTTGCTGCTCAGACTCTCTCTCATCCGTCTGTGGACTCTCGCTGTCTCCTAACGCTTCCTCCTCCTCTCTTTCTTTTTTTTTTTTAAGCCCCTTTTCAGTCCTGCTGCTGTCTGTGAGTAATGTTGTGTCTGAGGATGGAGGGGGGGGGGTGCTCAGCCGTCACATGTAGCTGCTTAAAAGTCACAGGACGGTGACGGTGTCGTTAATTATCTTGCACGTGTGTGTGTGCGCACGTGTGTTTGATAAAGAGGCAGAATATACCTCAAAATAAATAAAGTATGTTTATGTTGCTTAATATTATTGTCAAATCATGAATAAATTGAGATGATATCTGATATATTTTGCTTTTTGGGAGTGTTGATAAGTCAGTAATAGTCAGTATGTGTATCACTCAAGAGCTTCAAGTCCCGTGATTCTTGTTTCCAACTTTTTTTTTTTTTTTCTTTTTTTAATTAAATCACATGCAGTCAGAAAAAAAGCACATCAGCTCCTACTGTAGGATCACATTGGCCCTGATTTCAAAATTATATAGTTGGATTTAAGAGCTGTTATAGCATCACAGTGGTCCAAACTTGCAACCTAAACATGCATACAAACTTTAACCCAGATTTACCAGGTTTATATGAAGTGTAGGACTGTCCTAATGCACCAGACTGATATGTATGACTGTTCTCCTCAGGTTTGAAACTGATACTTCCCACTGCGACATACCACGGCCCGCATTTATATTTATGGTGTGCTGACTCAGTCCTGACCAACTTAATTCATATTTATGAGTCGCTCGAATAGATGTGAATGGTTTCGACACAGACATTGTATGTGCTCCCATACCCAGCTGGTGAATTTTGGATATAATTTAAGAGGTTCTTTCTGAAATCTCTCAAAACTTTAGCCGTATAAAATCCCAGTGTACTGATTAGCATTAAATGTTTTGCATCCCCAGTTGAATAAAACACAGTGTTAAGTAGAAGGTACATAGCAGTTGTTAAAAAAAAAAAAAAAAGGTCTTGTCTGGTGTCTGTGTGTGTATACCTACATAGAGATTTTGAACTTGCCAGGTTTTACATGATTACAAACGGCTTTGTGGGTTGATGTTTGCTCTACTGTTTTAAAAGAACTAAATCTAAAAAAATGCTTTCACAGTTAAATAAGCACCCACTCCTGTACTAAGGTTTCAAAAATAGGATAAGCGCATAAATTACTTAAGCTAATTAAGAGCAAAGTTACTGCGCAAACCAAATTTTCCAAATCAAGGTGTAGCTGAATTTGTGTGGGCAAATGTAGTCGATGTTTATTCATGTATCCGTTCTCCATGAGATTTATGTTTGCTGTGCTTCATGCAGGCCTGGCCTTTGACTCCTGGGATCTGGACTACTACACATCCATGTTCCAGAGAA
The DNA here is from genome assembly GCA_900302615.1 of Holocentrus rufus. Taxonomy (NCBI): domain Eukaryota; kingdom Metazoa; phylum Chordata; class Actinopteri; order Holocentriformes; family Holocentridae; genus Holocentrus; species Holocentrus rufus. Next base: position 30,096 of record OMLF01042648.1, on the reverse strand, counting down.
TTAAGAGGAACCCCACCAGTGTGGAGTGTTTCGACTTGGCCCAGTCCAACAGGTGGGCTTAGCAGGGTGGTTTCGCTTCCATTTGCTTTTCCCTGTGGTCCGCTCCCCTGGAAGTCTTGGTTCTCTTAACGCTGTGAGTCTTTGTCCCGTTCCCCAGCGAGCACAGTCGCCACTGGTTCTTCCGGGGCCGAATGGTGATCGACGGCCAGGAGCAGAAGGAGACTCTCTTCAGCCTCATAATGGACACGCAGCGTCACACCAATCAAAACAACGTCATCAAGTTCTGCGACAACAGCAGGTAGGAAACAGCAACTCTGCAAAGTCGCCGACCGCCACTGATCCTGTGTGTGTCTTTGTATGTTTCGCACTGACTGACTTGAATATGTGTGTGTCCAGTGGTATCAAGGGGATGGAGCTGCAGTTTGTTTATCCTAAAGAGCCATCCAAAGCCAGCCTTTACGAGACGAGGCGCTCACTAAGACACGTCATCTTCACTGCGGAGACACATAACTTCCCTACTGGTTAGCACACACACACAACACACACATTATACAACGTTTACTGTGATGGCACAATGTTTTTCTAAATGAATCTTTTCTCTCCCATGTGGTCTGACCTCCAGGCGTAGCCCCGTTCAGTGGCGCCACCACAGGCACAGGAGGTCGTATCCGAGATGTCCAGAGCGCTGGACGGGGAGGCCACGTCATCGCCGGCACTGCAGGCTACTGCTTCGGCAACCTGCACATACCTGGTGAGCTTAAAGGAACAGTTCACCCAAAATAATAACAATAAAAAAAAACATACTTTCCCACTTCACCTTCGTGCAATCGGTCCATCCAGATCGTTTCTGGAGGTTTCCAGTCGGCCATGGTCTTCCTGTCTCTCAGAAATACAGCGGGGCTGGATGCATTTGTGGTGCTCAAACCATCAAAATTTTACATGTTTAAAACTCAACATCAACAGCTCCAAAAACAATAACACAAATCCAGCATAATCCGCAGCTCTTGAGTCTTAAGAGCTTTGTTGGGAACTATTTCCTGCCAAAGAACAAAAGGAAACCGTATCTATCCACCTCTGATTCACTCTCATTGGTGGCGGATCTTGATGGATAGATTGCACCAGGTCTAAGTGGGAAAATATCTTTTTTTGGCAAACTGTGTTTCACTTTCTGTGAGGTAATCCCAACATTTTATTTATGATTTTCTTCCTCTGTGTTCCAGGTTACACTCTGCCGTGGGAGTGTGAATCAGGAAAGTGGGAGTACCCCTCCAGCTTTGCCCGGCCGCTCCAAGTGGCCATCGAGGCGAGCGATGGAGCGTCAGACTACGGCAACAAGTTTGGAGAGCCTGTTCTGTCAGGTGGGGAAAACAAGACGCACTGAAGCACTTCTAAACACAGTTAACCCTATAAATTCTTTACCAAGAACTGAAGAATGTACAATAATCAACCAATGCCCTCCTCTCTAGGTTTTGCCCGTTCCTTCGGCATGCAGCTGGCTGATGGCAAGAGGCGAGAGTGGATTAAACCGATCATGTTCAGTGGTGGGCTCGGTTCAATTGAAGACGCTCATGTGCAGAAGGAGGAGGGAGAGAAGGGTAACGGTTCAGCCATAAGTGTCTCAAATGAGTCTAATCAATGCAAGAGAGCTATATTTATACATATTGATTGGTGATTCAACGCTTTCCTCTGCCGTGCCTGTCAATTAGGAATGGAAGTGGTGAAGATCGGAGGGCCGGTGTACAGGATCGGCGTGGGAGGAGGAGCAGCTTCTTCAGTCCAAGTATGGGCGCCACCTGCCGTTCAGAGCTGGGGCGAACGGTGCAGAAGTGTCAGTGTGTTTGAACGTGTTTTGTCTTTGTAGGTGCAGGGGGACAACTCCAGCGCCAGGGATCTGGGTGCGGTGCAGAGGGGAGACGCTGAGATGGAGCAGAAGATGAATCGGGCTCTCAGGGCCTGCCTGGAAAGAGGCGGCGGCAACCCCATCTGCAGTATACATGACCAGGGAGCAGGAGGGAATGGTAAAGCTTGGGTCTTGTTTGTATTTTTTTATGCTTAAAGGGTGAGACACAAGTTAAAGATCTTGCACAATTTTGTCATGTTCAGGTAATGTGCTTAAGGAGCTGAGTGAGCCGGCGGGAGCTGTCATCTATGCCAGTAAATTCAAGGTAATCCAGACACATACACTCACTTGCACGAGGACAAGTGTTTACTGCATGTGAACGCATTTAGTCTGCCTACACTGGCAGGGAGAACTCTTTCTGTTTCCTCTTGATTGCTCTGCCAGCTTCCTGTAAGGTGGAGTTTATTGATTCTGCTCTTTCCCGTCTGCTGCTGTTATTTTCTGTCTTATCTCTCTCTCTCTCTCTCTCTCTCTCTCTCTCTCTCTCTCTCTCTCTCTCTCTCTCCTGTGCAGAAAGGTGACCCCACATTGAGCGTGTTGGAGCTGTGGGGGGCAGAGTATCAGGAGAGCAACGCCCTGCTGCTCCGCCCATCAGACCGCTCCTTCCTGGAGAAAGTGTGTCGGAGGGAGAAGTGTCCCGTCGACTTTGTCGGAAAGATCACCGGAGATGGCAAGGCACGTCTCCACCTGGACTTAACCTCAACCTCTAGAACAGATCCACTGAACTAACTGATCTGCTGTGTTGATTCATGATTATTGGTTAGGTCATACGGCTGAACAAGCTCAAATATTGTATTGAAATAGAGTCCAGACCCGCACTTGCACAGAAGCACTTGTTTATGACAATCTCATCTTTCTTGTAGATTGTTCTGATGGATGATGAGGGAGGCAGTGGAGATCAGACCAGCAGGGAGCGCTGTCCTGTTGACCTGCAGCTGGAGTGGGTTTTGGGGAAGATGCCCCAGAAGGAGTTTCCCATGAAGCGCCTGGCCCCGGTCCTGCAGCCCCTGAGTCTGCCCGAGGGACTGAAAGTCAGAGACGCACTGGACCGAGTTTTACGACTGCCTGCTGTGGCATCCAAACGCTACCTGACCAACAAGGTCCGTGTCTGTTTGATAATGACATGTGACACCGCCTGCATCTCTGGGAAAACAGCTCTTAAAATTAAGATCCAGGAGTTCTCCCTTGTGGATGTTTTGTGACTCTCCACGTCTCATTTCTTCCCTTTCCCTCAGGTGGACCGGTCTGTCACCGGTTTGGTTGCCCAGCAACAGTGTGTCGGCCCTCTTCACACCCCATTGGCCGACGTGGCTGTGGTCGCCCTGTCGCCATTCGGCCTGGAGGGGGCAGCGACTGCCATCGGAGAGCAGCCAATCAAAGGCCTGGTCTCCCCGGGGGCCGGGGCTCGCATGGCTGTGGGAGAAGCTCTGACCAATCTGGTGTTTGCCGAAGTCACGGCCCTGAGGGTGAGAGCGTAATGAAGAGTGTGAGGAAATTCACAGCACCATTTTCAGCCAAAACGCAACCAAGGGAAACATGAAGCGCTTTGTGCCAAAATGAGATGACACATACTCTTACAAAATAACTCTTGACACAGAATCAAAACAAATGAAAGAAAGAAGACAGTATTTTCCTCTCTGGCTGCTGAAATGCAAACTACAGTCCAGATTCTTTTTACTTTAGAGGTAGTAAATCATAAAATTCACTTGATTTACCATAAAACTTACATACAGCCTTTTCCTTCATATATAATGTTCATAAAAGTGTAAATTTGAGGAGTGTATTAAAATGTCCTGGCTGTGTGTTTCAGGATGTGAAGTGCAGTGGGAACTGGATGTGGGCTGCCAAGCTGCCTGGTGAGGGCGCGAATCTTTGGGAGGCGTGCAAAGCCATGTGTGAGGTCATGGGTCAGCTGGGAATCGCCGTTGATGGGGGCAAGGACTCTCTAAGTATGGCTGCTAGAGTGGGGAAAGAGACTGTCAAGGCACCAGGTACTCGCACTGTTTATTTATTAGTGTCATTCTAAGTGTGTGTGTGTGTGTGTGTGTGTGTGTGTTTTAATTCCAGTCTGCGCTCCCTGTCTGTTGCAGGTGCTCTGGTCATCTCTGTGTACGCCGTGTGTCCTGACATCACGGCCACGGTCACCCCTGATCTCGAAGATCCAGATGGCAAAGGTTTTTTATATTCACACACACACCCTGATTCAAATCTCAGTAGCAGAGCTTTTTTATTCACTTAATTTGTAACTTTGAATTTTTTTTTTTTTTTCATTTGAGAAACTTCCCTCACTTTGCTGTCGTCTGTCCTGGTCTGCCTCTGACCCCTCCTCCCTGCTCTCCAGGTGTGTTGTTGTGGGTTCCTGTGAGTCCAGGCCACCACCGTCTGGGCGGCTCTGCTCTGGCTCAGTGCTACAGCCAGCTGGGAGACCGCTCCGCTGACCTGGACCAGCCAGAGCTGCTGGCCGCCTGCTTCAACACCACTCAGACACTCTTACACGGTCAGTATGCTCTAGCAGCCGATCCTACTGCTAATTTAAAATTGGCCATTTTGTTTCAGACTGTAAGTGAATCAGGTTTACCGAATATTTATATTTTACTGCAATACACTCCATTCACTCTCCTGTCAGGAGCCTGTGGCTGTATTCTGAGATGAGGCGGCCACCTAGTGGTTTTGCCACAGGCTGTCGATGAATCTGTGAGCCTGAGCAGGAAGCAGCATATCTTTAATTAGATTTTATAACCTTCTGTGTAATATTTAAAAAAAAATAAATTGGCAATGCTCCCAACTACAAAACTGCTGTATTTTGAGTCAGTAAATAAATTGAAATCATCACAGAAATTACTATAAATCAGCCGATTGAAGATACTGACATAAAGGTGGCTGATGGTCGTAGAAAAAAGTGGCGTTCAACTGTTTTTTCTTTCTTTCTTTCTTTCTTTCTTTCTTTCTTTCCTTCCTCTTTCCTTCTTTCCCTCAGATCGTCTGCTGAGTGCAGGACATGACATCAGTGACGGGGGCCTCATTACATGTTTGCTGGAGATGGCGTTTGCAGGAAATCGCGGCATCGATGTGGAGTTGACGTCACAAGGATTCAGAGGTCGGTTTGCATTTGGCTCTTTTCCTTTGTAGCCTGTAATCTGCACATTGTTATTCATTTTGTGTACATACATACACACCGTACTTCTCCCACACCTTGCTTCCCTGCTCTCTGTGCAGCGATGGAGCTGCTGTTCAGTGAGGAGCTGGGCTTGGTTCTGGAGGTGTCGCAGGACGATGTAAAAAAAGTGTGTCAGCGATACAGCGATGCAGGCCTGCAGTGCCATCGTATCGGCAGAACCTGCGGCTTCGGACCAGAGGCTATGGTGAGATTTACAGACAACATCTACTGCAACATACTGCATACCTCAGGCCTTTTCATTTAATCTGAGACACCACTGTCCACTTCCAGGTCAGGGTTCATGTGGATGGACAGGAAGTACTGAGCGAACAGCTGCCTAAACTCAGAGAATTATGGGAAGCCACCAGTTTCCAGCTGGAACGCCTGCAGGCCAATGAGCTCTGTGTCAGACAGGAAGAGGAGGGGCTATCGAAGAGGACGCAGCCCTACTTCAAGTTGACCTTCGACCCCTCAGAAATACCCAGGAACAGCCAGCTCGGTAAGACTGGACAGGATTGGTACCACATAATTAAAACTGATAAGAGAACAGACATTTGACGTGTGTGTGTGTGTGTGTGTACTGTGTTAGTTTCATTTGTGTTTTGTTGCATTTCTCTCAGCTGCAGGGAAGCCGCGTGTAGCCGTGATCAGAGAAGAGGGCAGCAACGGAGACCGAGAGATGGTTGTATCTCTGTATATGGCCGGCTTTGAGGTAAACAAACATCTGCCTGCATACATTTTACTGCCTATCCTATACGCCTCATATGCATCACCCCTCCCTATATTTGTCTGTGTGTAGGTGTGGGATGTGACCATGCAGGACCTGTGTTCTGGCTCCCTGACCCTGGAGTCTTTCAAAGCGGTGGTGTTTGTAGGTGGATTCAGCTACGCAGATGTCCTGGGATCAGCCAAAGGCAAATAGACTCACAAGCACACGCAGACACACACCACTTGGAGGTGTAGGCGCTTGTTTAATAAAACAATATTTGTCTTTCATCAAAGGTTGGGCTGCCACTGTTGCGTACAACCCTCAGGCCAAGGCAGAGTTCGAACGTTTCCGGCGGCGGGACGACACGCTGAGTCTGGGCGTGTGCAATGGCTGCCAGCTGCTGGCCCTGCTGGGCTGGGTGGGGGAGAGCGAGGATGGAGGAGGTAAGAGGAAGCGGCAGAGAAAGAAAATGTCGCCTAAAAAAGGCAAAACAATTCTAAAGTGGTTGAACAGAGCGAAATACGACTGCATTCTAGTTTTGTGTGTGATTCTGATTCATGCTTTGTGCTATTTATCTTCTTTCTTTCCCCAGAGTCCGATGTGGTGCTGACCCATAACAAGTCTGGCAGGTTTGAGTCTCGGTTCGTCAGTGTAGGGATCCAGGCCTCCCCGTCCATCTGGCTCAGAGGCATGGAGGGCTCAGCTCTGGGAGTGTGGGTTGCACATGGAGAAGGTACGTCTAATAACCATTAAAGCTGTGTCCTAGTTGATCATATGGCAGTTGGTAGCCTGTCACAAATGTTACAAGTGGTCACGGCCTCAGTCGTCCCCTGACAGAACTTTGTGCTGATAACCACTAAACTCTGACAAAAACCTGAGTGGATATCAAGTGAAGAGAGAGGACGGACTGCAGGGTTGAGTCATAACGGGGCACAAGAGGTCACTTGTATTCAGACTCATTTTGCTGACTGACTCTGACTCATGTTAAAGGTCAGTATGCTCAGCAACTGTCGCCCAGATCTATTGATTTTCTCCCGCCCTCTCTCCTTCCCCCAGGTCTGATGCAATTCCGTTCCTCCCAGGCCCAGGAACGGGTCATTTCTGGCGGCCTGGCCCCTCTCCGCTACCTTGACGACCAGGCTCAGCCCACAGAGGAGTACCCTCTGAACCCTAACGGCTCCCCTCAGGGTCTAGCAGGGCTCTGCTCCAGGGACGGGAGACACCTGGCCATGATGCCCCACCCGGAGCGCTCCACCCTGGGCTGGCAGTGGCCCTGGGCGCCGCGCGAACTTCGTCCTTCTCTCACGCCTTCACCCTGGCTGCGCATGTTCAGGAACGCAGCCGCTTGGTGCAGCAGCGCCGAGTGACACTCTGCAGACATGCTGCTGGTACTGTCAGACTGTTAGTATTGTCTTTGTGGGGCTGTTGGGTGTTTGGTACACGGCACAAATGGACTGACACAGAGCTGGGTGTGCACTGACAGTCTGGAAGTCACTGATGTCTAGTAACAGTTTTGAAGGCATGTTGCTTTTACTTAACCTGCTGCACTGTTTCTGTTACTTGGTAATATTTTCTAACTTTGTGAAGATAGTTTCTTATTGACTTCAAATCCATTCCTGAGACTTATTCTAGAAATCACTGTGCTTTTTTTCTAGAATTGTTTTGTTTATCAATCAGGTCATCTGGCATTACCACTGCTGCCTCTAAAATAACAAAACCTGATTGTTTCTCTGTGTCATTTTGATAGGTGTGATTTGTTGTTGAGCTTTGCTGAAGCTTTGGAACCTGAACTTGCTGATGAATAAAACATTTCTAAAAAAGGAGGTGCATACTGTGTCTTAGGATAAGGAAAGCCACATATTAAAGACAATAAATATATTTTTAATTTACATATATACATTCATCCATAGCATGTGATGTATTTACATGGAGGTTAATATTACAGTACTGACACATTAAACATAGCATGCCCTTGAGCTTTTGGTAAATTGCTGCCTCATTACTCAGAGGAGAAAGAATTACATCTTGACCAGTATTTGGTCAATATTTGCAGGTATGATTCTAAAAAATTTAATAAATCTTAAAAATGAAGTTACAATGTATAGGAATTTTTTCTGCAAGTCATGGAAGAAAAGCTTCCAGTCCTGCCAAAATGAATACATATAATAAATGGACCCTGACTTATATAAGCCAGCTACTCAACATTTGTATCCAAGACTGTTATTTTACCAGTACAGTGAATGACATCACGTCTCTTACACAAAGCTTTGTAAACACCTTGCAAGTTGAAGAGTCCACAATCTGAGAGGCACAGAAGGCAGTCTGGAGTCCACAGTCTGAGACACGCAGACTCCATCTAATATCTTGACAGTTACAAGCTGTGCTGCTGTCAATATGCCTGCCTGCTAATCAGCTAGCTGCAGCCAGAAGGGAGGAATCCAATAAAAGTCGATGTTAAACCACTTGTAGTGAGGCTCTCCAGCAGCTTCTGTTCACAATGAGTTCCCCAGCACCGCATGTGAGGCGGTGGGCGCTGAGTGACCGCTCTCTGGCGCCATCTGCTGGTTGATGTTGATGACACAGATGAGGAGCAGGATGACCACCACCAGGTCATCCAGGACCCCCAGCAGCCCGCAGAGGGAGGGGTCTGTTTCCAGAGGGTTTGCTGGCGACGAGGACACAGTGTCCAGAGCAGGGGAGGAGAAGGTCATCATGGTCCCTACGCAGCAGAGGGCCACCCTGAAGAAAAACAGCCACACCAGCCCCCCCATGGTGCCCAGGCCACGGGCCAAAACCTGCAGGAGAAGGGGCGCGTCGCAGAGGTAGTCTGTCATCTGGAAGTTTGAGCAGAAAAGACACGTCAGGATGGAATATAGGTCATTCTGTTTCAACATCTAGATAGAGGCTTTCTGCCCAACTCCATACTTTCTAACAGCATGCAAACAATTTTTGTAGACTCACAATATACACAGATTGCCACTCAACATTTATGATCTTGGGTTGCTTTATTTAGGAGTAAGTGTGAGTGCTGTTCCTCCATGGGAAAATAGGAGAGTGAGGTTCTTTCATATCTATTGTGAACTTAAAATTCGATTTAGATAACAGCCCCATCCGTAGTTCAAAAAAAGACATTTTGATGTTAGAGTACTTGAAGGATTTCAAGCCATTAACCATGGAAACTTGTAAAATCAGTAAGCCCTGAATGCGTATCAAAATAAATGTTCAGCTCCAAGGTGGGGCATCTAGATGTGTCAGCTGTGACTTTTTACTGTGTGACACTGCTGGTTGTCTGTAACAATAAAGCCTCTGTGTTGCATAAGATGTATTCCCGTTACCAAACCCATTATCAGAGGAGATGGCGGAGGAATCCTTGTCTATTATCACTGAAAATCATATGACCTAATCTGATGTCACACCTAAAGCTGTAAAAGGAAATTGCGCTATCTGATACTTTTTACACAAGCAGACACAGTGAGTAACAGGAGCTTGTGCGGGTAAAAAAGAAAGGACAATGAGATGTGGAGAGGCACTGAGAATAATTTCTAGGTTGTTATGTGCCTGCTGGGCTGCATTATGGTTTGCCTGAGTGTTAGATGTAATACTGACCCTGCGTGGGGCTCCAGAGTAGCGTTTGTTGTAGTCTGTGATTTCCCCGAGCACCTCCTTCGACTGCCTGTCTGATCGACTCTCACTGAACAAGCGGCACAGCACGCTGACCTGAAAAGTCACAAGCCATTCCATTGCTTCTGTGCACTTTTTTTTTCTTTTTAAATGGCTCTCATTCTGTTTACATTTGATGCGGTGAAAGAAAATACATCGCACACACCTTCTGTCTACAGAGAGGGCAACTGATGGCGTCCAGCCAGGAGCCGTGTCTCCAGTAGGCGAGCAGGCAGGGAGCTGCAGGGTGAAAAAGACACAGCGCTGCTCTGAAATGGCTGAGCATTACCAAAACTTCTTCTGACGGCAGCGTGACTTACATGCCGTGCAGGTTTATGCACGGTTTTCATTGTTAATGATAACAGACTGAGAGATGCTTGGGTGTAGGAGGTTGAAGGGTGTGAAAAGTAACACTGAGTTAACTGCAGTGGTTATTGTTTTAGGTGACTGTGCCATGGTAAAGATGAAGGTAAGTGAGAGGTGGAAAAAGCACCATAATCAGTGGCTGATAATATCTGGGTCAAACAATTGTACGTTTGCCATGATGTGGATTGCAGTGACATACAGAAGCTGTCTAATGTTTGGGTGTAAAGTGCATCTGATGTGCATCTCATTTCTCAAAAGGAACTCAGCTGTGAATAAATTGATGTTATAACACCAGCAAACGTACCTATTTGTGGATTTGAAGTGTACCTCCGCACACGCGTTAGCTGTGTGTTAATTGTGAGTAAGGAGCCTGACCACATCTTACATTGCAGTGAGCCAATTAGAAGTACACTTTGTGAAAGCTAGCAGGTGAGAGCAGAGTTGTGAAACCATGGCAACAGTTAATTATTGAAAGCCGAGACAGGCCTCGAGGCTCGGGTCACATGTCACCAGCACACTGATGCTTCGCTGATCAATGACTGAGCAGAATAAATGAATGATCAAAGAAATATGACAAAGAAATGAGCAAATGATGCAACAGCTGTGTAAGAGTGCAAATGAAGAATGAATCAAAACAAAGGTGAAGGAGTGAACAAAAAGATGCATGAATGAATGAATGAACCTCGTCTGTTCTGATACTTTTACCACAGCCTGTGACTTTTAAGTGGTCAATGTGTGTGTGTGTGTGTGTGTGTGAATGAATGTTTGAGTGTGTGTGTGTGTGCTCTCTTACCACAGAACAGATGGCCGCAGTTTGTCTGGACAGGGAAGCTGGCGGTCTGCAGGCACACCGGACAGTGCGAGTCTCTGTGGCCCGGGGACGGACAGAGCTGCGAGGATTCCTGAAGAGTTCAGATGAGGGTAAAGAGGAATAAACAAGATAAATATGAGGAAGGGACAAGGGCACAGCAGAACAGTCATTTGTCTTGTGATTGAGCAGTCTGTCCCTCCAAGTCTGTAACTCAGTCTGCCATCGGTGCTTGATGATCCTTCATAACAGAACTTCAAGTAGGTCAAGGTCTGTGATCGCAGGCATTAACAAATGTGTGCAGTGAAATCATTATTTATTTGGCAGCAATCCTCCCCCCATCAGATTGTGACCCTAATAAACATAAATAGTCATCATCACGTGCCAATGCTTATAATAATAAATTACACGTGTCTGTTTAGGTATATAGTTGTCTAGAATATTAGCAGCCAGCTGCTTATACCTTGTATTAATCTCATCTTATTTCTGTTTGGTGAAAATGTTGAAAACATTTTTGCTGCAACTTGATGGCAATTCATTTTTGAGTTTATCCAATTAGCTTTGAAATGGTTTCACTTGAACAAGATGCTGTTTCCTTAACCCATAGAGGATCATTCAACCCCTCAACTGAAGTTAAAACATGAAAATCACAAACATTTAGATTTAAGAGGTTTTCACACAACACCGATACTCGCCCCATGATAACCCCACTGACATTTTGATAGCATCTTGATCTCATAATGTGACGTGTTTCATGTTGAAACAAAACAATGGAGTGTGACAAAACACGAGGACCGATCATTCAAACATGTGCATCGTCAGTATAATAGTTTTATTGGCAAGAATTATTTTGTGCACTTCCTGGTACATGAAATCCCCACTAAAGATATTCCTTTTTATAGCGAGTAAAGGTAATGAGATTTTCATATAAACATCTAATAAAACTTATAGCATGGGATTTGAGCTCTGACCACACCATCAGTAGAGAGCTGTATGTGTGTGTGTATGTGTGTGTGTGTGTGTGTGTGTGAATGTTCTCACCTTGTGGCAGCTTGTGTGCACCGGTGCTGGTTGTTCTGGTGTGCATGTCAAGGATCTTGATGACCCCAGGTGACCCTGACTCACTGGACTTTCAGGTGGATGGTGTCTGTTGTAGGACATGACCCGGGTTACAGCTGATACACATCTCAGTGTGTGATAAACACAGCTTCAATAATAGTTATCCAGTACTTAGGAAATAAAAAAAACAACAACAAAAAAAACTAGAAATCTGCGAGATTATTAGTTTATAAAACTTGTTAATCTATTAGTTATTATTTGGTGTATTAGTTTACATTTTCAGCAATTATTTAATTTGTAACAGATCATGGGGAACTAACCCAACTCTGGGTCCGATACCTTCTTGTTCAGCTTTCATATTTTTCTCATAAAGACACATGGTTTTCTTGTCAAAATGCACAAATAATCTCTTTTCACGTTCTGTTTACAACATGTCCTCACATTTCTTCTAAATCCCACACCTTAATTTCTTTGTTAGACCGTCTATGAATCCCCACAGCTGCTTTAAAGCACCAGCATTATGTTGTCAAATGTAAGACTATCACACTCACCTGGCCTGTGAGCTGTGGTACGGGTGCATAGTTGGGCGCGAAACTGGAGCTGACAGGTAGAGCCTGAATGTGCGTCTCCTAGAAAGAAGTGAAGTGCTGCCTGACAGCATCACTGTACAAAATAAATTGGACTGGCCAGTTAATGATCAACTCGGCCCTCCAGTATCAGCCTATTCCTGAATCTTCCTGCCTGAAGGAAGCAGCAGCACGGTGGGATCAATAATGCTGTGCAATAATCCAAACGAACATGTAACATTCATTATGTAAACAGAGGGATCAGCTTTGGGTGTAGATGCATCCATGCTAATATATCTCAAAACCAGCACATTCCCCTCTTCTTTGCTCCGGTCTGAGGCAAGCTATTTTGGTCACATGACTTTGCACACAAGATCAAAGCCACGGCAAAGGCCCCGCCCACACTGTGTCTAAATAGGTTAGAGCTGACCTTGCCAATCATTCACCCAAAGTTTACTCTGCTGACCGCCCTGCCCCACATACTCCACATTTATCATAAAATATTGGTTGTGAAACGCACGTCGGTGTCAACGACTTCAACACTCTGTTACATTACAAGGCTGTCGAGAGTCACCCCAGTTGTGGATTATCAACCCAACAAGAGGAGGCCTGTCATATAGAGCCATTACTTCAGACCCCAGCTTGCTGTTGACACTGTAGAGAATTCAACTGATTAAATTCCATCTACTTCCCAAACTTCCTCCCAAACATTATTTCCTTACGAAAACAGATTCAGCATGTCAGCCAAATGACTCATAATACAGCGACAAAGCAGGTAATAAATTTACCTTTATTGATGCAAACATCAAAGGTCATTGATTGAAATAAACACTCTCCCACAGGTTTTGTCTGGCTGTGCGGCTATGAGTAAGGCTGACTTGTCTGATAGTGGGCAGGGATGTGGTGATCTTCACGTAGCTGCTTTTAGCGCCAGCCTGCTCTTTACCAGCCCGGTCACAGAGCGCCCTGGTAGTAGTTGTGGAAATATCCTGGCAAATATTTACACAGCCCCTTCACCTCACAGATACAAACTAAAGTAAGAGTCGGAGTGATTAGGGGCATCTAAAAATAGCGGCAATAGATCAGTCCAGGTCAGGGCCACAGTGTTGCAGGGATCAGGTGAAAAAACACAGGTTCGATCACCTACTGACAGCAAGAGAGGACATTCCTACATGTTATATGGGCAAAGTCCAGTCTCAGGTCATACACCTACCCATTCATATGCATGTTTCTGCATACATACACACACAAAGGAATATGCTTATTGATTACTTAGTTGTTTGCCCCTCATCAAGGCATCGTGGTTGGCCAGCAGGTCCCAGTTAAATAAGCAAAAAGAATAGGTCATATACTGCCATACTAGCTCAACTTTGTCTGTTACAGAGCTCTCTCAGGGCTTCTGGAGGGCTTGGTTGGTGATTCATATATTTTGACTCAAGACTGAAGAAATGGGTGATTGATTACAACTCGTGAGGCCCCACATGTGAGATTCCTTATCAGAGCTCATAAGTAATTTATAAAAGTGTTTGGAACACACTCCTCATTTTAGTGTCTCAGATTCACACACACCTTCACGTGAGATATATTAATGAATAACATGAGGAAGTTTATTGGCATGGGAGGAGAAATTAATTACCTTCAAAAAGTGGCGGGGATACTGCAAGGGTTTTGGCGGCTGTCTGAGGAGAGGCTTGGATACAGAAAAAAAAATTATATTTCTTATATAAGTCTGGGCTGAAAGGATGCACAATGGTCTGTTCCAGCATAGGCTATTCCATAGCAATACCTGTAAACTGGCTAGAACAGCGCAGTTCAACCTGATTACACTGATTCTCTGCTGTAATTTGGGGTTATGCAGCCTTATTATATGTGATAAAACTGTATATGTGGTCAAAGTGAAATAACAGTGACGTATAGCCTTCTATTCATCAGTTCCGATCTTGAAAAAAAAATGCTTTTCTGTTATTTTGCTTCATACAAATGCAATTAACTACAAAGGACTTTGAAGATGAACTCTCATTTCATTGGGTGAATATAAAATTTTAATTATGAACCTTAAAATTATATCTGCGACTGTTTCTGATGTATAGGCCTATGTATGTATGTATGTCTGTATGTATATGGTTTTGTGTCTTCGGGGTTTATTATGTTGAGCAACCATTGTAAACGGGGCTCTCCTGGAAAAGTGAGCTTGCTCTCAGTGGGTAACCCCTATAGGCCTACACAAAGGTTTAATAAAAAATAATTTTGCATAGTGCACCTTGGAACTTCCTCGGGTCCCTCTGGTAGCCCCCGGACCGCAAATTATAAACCACTATTCTATGCTTTAGCACTGTATCAAAGTTCACAGTAGTTAACGTTAGCCCATAGCACTAAGCACTTTTACCTACCAGATAAATATTTCCTCTCCCGTTTCCTTTGACAACCATTAATTAAAACAATGAAATAATTTCTGTATATGAGTATTAATATGTCACCTTTTCCGTCACCATGAGCAGAAACCAAGGCATAAACATGAGGGTCCGGTATGTTTTTATTTTGAACGGAACTGTGCTCAGATCACGGGGGCGTGTATAAATCCCAGATCGCCCTCTGTGATTGGCTCCTCGGCAC
>OMLF01042634.1:2900-36867 GCA_900302615.1 Holocentrus rufus | reverse complement strand
CACACATAGACTCACACACTGACAGCCCTCCAAATTCAACATGACGAGCACCAATCCAACACAGCCAGTATGCATCCAACATGAGTTTTTTTTTTTTCCCCGAACAATTACCCCTGGGGCTGCAGCTGCGGTGCAACAGGAGTGCAAGCACAAAAATATTCACACGCCTTGACTTCTGCATATTCTGTCGTGCTATGAAGTTTACTCAGAATAAATTCCGAATTCATTTATTCAGCATTTGTGAGTTATATGCAAATCACTCTGTACTGTCAAAACAAATGTGTGGAAATTTATGTTAAAGCATTAAATTAAAATAGCAGAGAAATCTATTTTCCAGTATTCAGCCCGTTTGTCTCATTTGGGCGCACACTACATGCAGCTGAGAAAATATTATCACAGGGAGCAATTGTGTCTGTGATCCACCTTCAAGACTAATCATATTTTTATGGACATATTTTGGTATGAGAGTCGCTTTCTGCGTAAGGTGGCACTGCCTCCCAGGCTAATGAGAGTTGAAATATTACAAATGGGCATTGTGCAGTATGGATTCTGTTGCGCATTTAAAAATAATTATCTCTTGATCCAAAGGAAACAGCAGCAACATTGGTAGCAAGCACATGTATGCTGCAGTTAGGAAGACATCACTCCATGTGACAGGGGGTCAAGTCCTGCTGCTCTTTTACATTTGTCTGGTTTTTGTGTATGATGTGGTTTCTCTGTCAGACTTGGCTACTTCAGCACTTCAGCCCTGCTAGCTGGCCTTGGCAGCGATGCCCTGTAAGACGAGATGGACAGGACAGGACAGGAATGGAGATCTGGGTGAAAGCTAAGCACTGTCACTCACCTTGGGCATCTGCTGAGCCGACCAGGCTGCGTTGCCGGGGCAATGGCAAATCAGTCAGGGCATCCCAGAATAAACAGGATAGTTTTATGAGACAGACTGAAACCTGCTCTGTCCCATTCAAATTCAGCACGTCAGGATGGAAATCACATGCACACTAACAATCTGATGTTCCATGTTTGACCAGTCAATTCCTTCCCTGTCACAAGAACGAGAGCTTCACCAGGAGTGTTGGCCTGACCAGGTAAACAACACGATTTCAAGCGGCAACCCAGAGCTGAAAAAAAAGGTTTGAGGGATGCACAGCAACACAATTTTGTTCAGGATTCATTATCAACCTTCTTCTCCAGCCCTTTTGCTTGTTAACTGGTGGAACCATTTTGTCTCTGTATCATTACACAGCAGCTCCCCTCAGCACCTGGTAGGTGAAGCCGATGCGTAGTGAGACATAAAGTAGTTCCACAAGTTAGAATTAGAAAGACGGCTGGAGAAGAGCGATGACGAGGAATCCCAAACAAAAACACTCAAAAACGTGTTGTTTTCTGGGCCAGATCCACTTCATTCCTTTTGGAGGATCACAACCGGTCAAGCGCTCGTTTTTGTGACAGGGAAGGAGTTGACGGGTCAAACCTGGATGATGGAGTTGCAAATACCACTGTATGGGTAAGAACTCAAAATATAAAAGTACGGCCTATTTGGCCCAGATTTCCTTTTTTTCTTTTTCCTGAAAAAGTTACACAAGAAATTGAAGCTGCACCATGTTTCACGTGCTGCACAAGTTCAAGCATCTTCTGCTCTCAGACAGCTGCCGCTTGCATATTCTGTATCTATAAGCCAAGAATAAGCATAAAAGTTGATGAAACATCGCAAAATGTTTATGTATAGATGGTTTTGTGCCAGATCATCATTGTATCATATACTTCTCTATGTAAACTAACCCAATGGAGTCCATGTAAACCCGGGTTACGGAGGGAAATCGTGTCATTTCAAACCACACAAAAGCTGCATTAGGATTAGCACCTTCATCTGATTATTCAGTATCATTACAACTGGAGAATGCAAACGTAAACAAACCCAATGTTATTCTCGCTGCATTTCTTTAGACACTCACATCATGAATCTGGGACACCTAGAGTCTGAGGCAGCCACTTTTTCTGCTTAGTATATTGGAGAAGTCTGTAAGTAGGGTAGACGCATCTGATGGAGGCTGCACAGGGAGAGCGACCGCTGTGGGAGAGGTGAACGTGATTATCGCAGTCCATCTTTTCAGCCCCCCCCAGGTTCAAAGCTCAACGGGGGCCCACCTGCTTTGTGCCAAGTGAAAATTGTGTTTCCCTCCTGTCTGCGGGGTGCCAAGTAGAGACAGAAGGCATTGTGGGTAGCGCGGGGAGCAGTAAGCTGTAATTGTCGTGTAAACACAAGCCAGGACTGAGGCAAGGCAAGTAATGTTTTCAAAAATGAGAGAAGGCTTGATCTCTTCCAGGTGTAATATTCTACGATTTTTTCCTTTGATGACGAAAACGCCGACGAATTTTGACGACCGAGCAAAAGAAACAAAGTTTTCCGAGAAAGCTCCGGGCTCCGGCTGCGAACTTTTTCCGAGCTCGATACTCTACCTCCAGGTTTTGTGTGGGTGAATGTAGCGCAGCGCGGAACGCCATTACCTTTGAATTATGAGTATCCCACATTATCTCATCCGGGCTGCAGTCTCCGCCTCGACTTCAATGCAAACTCTCCGGGGAGAGGAGGAGGAGGAGGAATAAACAGGGAAAAAACGTCGGGGAGGCGGTTTGTTAGAACATCGCTTCACGGACAGCCGAGCGCATGGCAAGACAAAGCGATCTGAGAGCGAGCAAACAATTTAGAGTTGAAATCCGGAAAGTGGAGTCGGCATTATAAATCTAGCACACACATGCAGACACACACACACGGGCATAAACATCTGTGCTGGTACTTGTCAGCTTTCGTTTGCAGTGGTCGTCAACATGCCATCTGTCTCAATAAAGACTAAATTGTTCTTCCAAGAGGAGAACAGAGGGGAATGAAAGAGTTGGCTGAGTTGTGCTTATCATGTGGAACATCCCCTAATGGGCAGCGCCTGATTGAAGAGGGAGGCACAAATCAGTTAACGCCAGCAATGACACGCACACACACACATACAGGTGTACACAGCAAACACAGGGTTATTGTAGCTTTGTCAACAGTCCACCTGCTGGTAGACCTGTAGGGCCTGTGGCACAGGAATGTGTCACAAAAGATGTGTGTGTGTGCGAGCGTTTCTGTGAGTGTGTGTGTGTGTGTCCCTGTGCGTATTTTCTTGGCTCTCACTCAGTCAGCATTCCCTTGTCTCTTGTTGTGTAAATGGCCAGTGACAGACAACAGACATTTTCCATTCCGCTTTCCGCAAGCCCACACAGACTCTGAGTGGTTTTACTCCAACAGAGACATTCACAAAGAAGGGGAAGACTGACAGCCACAATAGCCACATGGCTCACACACACACATATGCACACACTCTCAGACACGCACACACACACAGCCCCCAGGCGTTGGAGTGATGGGTCGTAGCCAGCGCGGCACTCTGTCAGCGGCTGTGTAACTATAACCTGTGGGAAGGTATCACAGTTTCAGCCGTAAGGAATGAACGGACTGCCTCTGTGACTTTGATCCCCAAAGGATCGCAGCGGCGGACTGAAATAGGAAGCTGGAGGCTGTTTCACATCGCCTGCCTCCTCTCAAGTTCACCAAATCCTGATTGGTATGTCAAGGGTACGGCAGAGGTTCAGAAACTTTTTTTAAGCCGGGGACGCACCCCGAACAAATGGAGCCTTGCTCTGACTCTGTCGCGTGTGTGGACTCAAAATAAACACCTCAAAGACCCATTCTGGGACTCAAACCATAGCTTAGGAAACCCCTGTAGACTATCACAGCAGACTATCAATATTAGCCAATGCTAGCTTTAAAAAACAATATCATCGAGCCAATATTATTCTTGGCTGACTGTGAAACTGGCATCATGTTTTAAGATATTTTTTTTACAACTATATAATTAGCAACAGATTAAAAGTAATGTGGTCTTTTGTTAAAAAAAAAACATTTACCTCAAGACAGGTCACTATGATTCTTATAAAAATGCATATTGAGACATCGGATATTAGTATCTCTAAAAAATAAACAAACAAAAAAACATATTGGTGCATCCGTGAGTGCCTTCAACCCTCGATGTCCTTAGAATCCAGACACAAGCCAACAAGAAACTTTATAAAATGAAAAAAAAACTCCTCAAACAGCCATCATCAGATATTTGTCTTTTCAGTTTATTGTGCTGTTATTATGAACTGCATGGGCTAATGGCCTTGAACTGTAAACAGAGCTAATGAATAGAGATGGGATGAGAGCTTTGGTTAGCAGACTGAGAGTGGATGACAGTGAAGCCTCTTCACATCTGCAGTGTCATCCACTTTGCTGTGACGGTGAATCAGACTCAGGCTGCAGAACAACGAGAGAGGGAGAGAGAGAGAGAGAGGGAGAGAGAGAGAGAGAGAGAGAGGGGAGGGGGTAATGACAGAAAGGGAGATGAAAGAAAGGACAGAAACGAGACATTTAGGGCTAATTTAGCTAGGAGCCCCATTAAAATCTCACACTGACACTGGTTCCAAAGCAGGCAGCTGGTGTGCCCACACTCCGCTGCTCTCTTTCTCACACACACACACACGCACACACACAGACACACACACACACACATAGATATAGTGTGTATTCCTTGCTTACTTCCACCTCCCTCCCTGACCTCCACTAACAGATTAACATTTCAAGGCCAAAAATGTACATGTACACACACGCATGCACACAGAGAGAGAGAGAGAGAGACACATACACACACACACTCAGACAAAGCACACAGGGATTGCTAAATCGCTGGGCCATTCAACCATCAGAAGAGACACTTCGATTTCATGCCACCGCTGTTATGAGTTTGCACACTGTAGCCAATTACGGGGAAAATGGCACATCTTCTTTTCCCATTGACAGATCGACAGGCACGGCGGCTATTTTTACCTCCGCATAAAAACAGAGACTGTTTTCACACTCCGCCAGCTGGAACCGTGCCTTTCATTAAGGAAATCTATTTACAGCTGAGCAGGGGAGAGACAGAGAAGCAGGGGAGAGATGAGCTCTGATTTTATCTTCCACCGAAAAACGTTTGAGGCTCCGTCTGTCAATTCATCAACCGTACGGCCCCGCCGCTTTTTAATACAATGGTGAGGGGTGTAGTCTGGAGCGTGTAACTACCTTTATGATCCCAGATCAAGACAACACATTAAGTATTACCATAAACTCTCCACCGACGGGTTCGCCTACCTCAAAGACTCAGCTGCTGTCAGTCAGTGGTGTGGTTTTATATGAGCAGGTCAGCAGACTGTGACCCCACCATCTGTCTATGAGTCAATAGCAATTAGGCTGATAAGTACATCACTATAATATATGGATATTATAATATATATTGGACATGCAAAACAGAGGAAAATATGCAGCATCACATTTAGTCTTAGCCACAGTGCTGCTATCAATTTTTGCAGCAACAAATTTGTCCCACAAACAGTGAACTCATCAGCCAAACCTCCCTTGTGCAGGTAAAACTGACAGGGCGCGACATGACATGGCGTCCCTGAATGCATCACTCAATGCAGATGAGGTTCCTCCAATTTGGCTGAATCATTAAGTGCCAGTCACCTGGGTGGCGGACCATTCACTTGAAGTGTACTTAACAAAAGAGCGACACTGAGAAGGTGCCAGCTGTGCCGCGCGCGGGACGATGGGGCGAGACGGCACCGCCAGACAAAGCGAGGTGAAATAAAGCCCTCCCTTCTCTATCAGCGACAGCCACTGAATGTCTAATTAACAAGCTCAGTGAAACGCACAACAATGACTCGGGATAACATGATTCCCACCGGGAACAGGTGGCTTCCCCGCCATTCAGTTTCTGTTTGTTTTAATTAATGACGCTGGCTGAGCTATCCCAAGGCCATTCCTCACTGCCATTACTTTACTTAAGAATTTATGGGACGGTGGTAATAAATTGTTTACCACGTGGCTGAATAGTTTCACACCCTGGCTCATGCAATACAGTCACAAATCTGCCAACTAATTTGTACTTACATTACTATACATGCACTTTATAACCCAATCAGTACTGGATTTTTGGGTCTGATACTGGGATTTGTGAGAAAAAAAACTTCCATAACAATATGCTGACCAATATTTTTTAATACATAAAAACACACATTTGCAGCAAGGAGGCAAATTTGGAATCAAAAAGTTACAATAGAGAAAGCTATTATGTATTTTACAGTCGACCAATAAACATCTTAACTATTCAACATAATCCACCCAACTCAGCTCACCTGTGATACTTTGCCAACTCAGTGTTATACAAAGTATTGTAAACAAAGGAGTCTGATGATAACACCGTTTTTAATCTCAATTGCTTTTTACTGCAAAATGCAGCATTTTTTGCATATTGGCTATTTATATTCGCAAAAACATCTGCGATGAGCCAATATTGGCTGATCATATCAGCCGGCCGATGTGAAGGCCAGGCTCTAATAATACATCAAATCACACTGTGTCCTTCATCACTGATAACCCATTACACAAAAGTAAAGAAATGCCTGAAGGGCGAAGGTGTCCCTCTTTAAAACAAGTGTGAGCTACAATGTTTTCCCTACAATAGGACAGGCTGAGAAAGTCGCACTGCCTATTAGGAGGTTCCACACCACCTAGTAGAATTTCCATTTTGCTGTAGCTCCAATGACGAGTTTTGGGATCACAGAGCCGCCGTGCTGTTTTCTACGCCACCGAGCAAGAAATGAAGGAAGAACAGCTGCGTGAAAAGTATGCAGCCATGTGAAAGTGTTTAATCACTAAGCCCCTGTGGTCGCGTGCCTGGGACATTTGAACTGGCCGGTGGGAGCGGGGCTTGTCAACACAAAGGGAACAGTGTGGAGACAAATGTACACACACACACACACACACACACACAAGCCTAGAATCAAAGGAAGGATTCATGTCACTGATTAATACGTTGATAAGGTGATCCAAGTAGTTTTAGTATTATCACAACAAAGGACAAAAACGGCAGTACGTCCTCTAGCAAAGTGTCAACTGAATTTAAAATGTATGCTGCTATAGAACAGAAAGTTTCCCTGTGCCTGCTAAGGGAGAACACGAGGTCCCCCGTTTCTATATCACATCTTGAACGGGCCACACAGGACCAACCACATGAGACTATAAAACTGACAAATCTACAAATGCATTATGTATGTACTGTATGTATCTATGTATTAGCAGCCTTTTGTTCAGTAATCAAATTGATGTCCTTGGAACAGGAATACGCTCCATGTTGGAAATCTTCTGAGTACTCCTGTCACAATGTGCCCGTCCTTGACAGATCACATCCCGAGTTTCAAGGCGTGACAACATACGAACAATGCTCCTTCTACCTCGTGATAAACTGTAAGCTCATTTTTCACTTTGCTGAGGCTGACACTGGATGTCCATACAAGGTGATACTCTCACTTTGCCTCTCTGCAAGCCGCTCGTGGGTGTCTCCACCATGAACAGTGTCAACAATGTCATTCCAATTATTTGGTTAAAAATAAATTGCTGATAAAAAAAGATGAATAAATTGCTCATGTTATCAACTGAATATACTCACAAAATCAAACAAAGCTAAAGGAACATAACTGTAGATTTCGTATGCGAGTAAGCTAACAGGCTGTATTTGTTATAGCTAGCTTAGTTAGCTTAGCTAGCTTTGTTGATGAAAGCTTGTATCAGAAATGCACGAGTTCGATTTGTTGGTCAAAGTTGTTCAGTTCAATGTTATTTCGGGCAGAACTAAAAAGTAGTTGCCTCTTCACATAGTCGATGCACGTACAGTTGACACCCTAACTCATCTTTCAGCAGACGCTCTCATCTGTTGAAAATGGCACTCAGCTCTGCAGATCACTGATTAAATCATTCTTATACCTATGTGCGTATATTACTCTTATTCTTGCATGTTCCTTTTGTTAAACTACAGTGTGTTGTCATGTAGGGTTCGACAAAATCGAATATCTCAGCAGTGATATTGTGATTGCGATGACCATTGGTGCTTCAGTAAGATATTTTTGAGAAACAATAGTGATGTAGCTATGACGACAGAGCAGGTAGAGGCAAAGGATAGACCAGCTGGGACAGTCTAATGGGATCAGAAAATTGCATCCCTTTACTGTAATGCAGGAAAACACTTACGCCACTGAACGATATTACGATATCCAAAACCCCAGATGTTATCTAATCTCATATCACATTATCGATATACCAGCCAGCCCAGCTGTTGTGATAAATTCTTTATTCGTTCTTACCATTCCTACAAGTGCTCCATCTATTCTAGATGAGCCGGTGCACCTGGGACTCCCACAGCACCGGGACATTCCCAATCCCCTTAGATAATGACTTTTTGGTGCCTGTGCTGCACATGTAGCCCTTCACGGCCCACCTTGCACACAATCACTCACTGTGCCGACGCAACAGAAGGAAACAAAAGCCTTCTTCAATCCACTCTCCATACCGGCGAGTGCAAGGAACCAAACAGGGAGGGAACGGAGAAAGAATTCCTGTAAAACATCTGTAATATAGTTCGGTACACAGTCATAAAAGGTAATCTAATATGGGGAAGTCTCCCCGGGTCGTCTTTCAGAGCGGCACAAAACAAACCTGTTTGGTTCATTTTCTGTTGTGATCTATGGCACTCATAAAATGTGCTTAATGCGGTTTATGAACCTAAATCCTCCGCATACAGCATGGTCCATCCTTAAATCCACAAAAATCC
Source organism: Holocentrus rufus (assembly GCA_900302615.1). Taxonomy (NCBI): domain Eukaryota; kingdom Metazoa; phylum Chordata; class Actinopteri; order Holocentriformes; family Holocentridae; genus Holocentrus; species Holocentrus rufus. Next base: position 28,150 of record OMLF01042634.1, on the reverse strand, counting down.
TTGAAAAAAACAACATGAAGGGGCGCGCTGGTGTGTCTGTGTCTGCATATCTGTGAGCACACAGGGGAGGCTCCAAAATACAAATTCTGCTTCTTCTTGGATGATAAAACCATTGTTTATAATCAGACTACAAGGACCGCAGTCTTTCTAGATTGGTGTGTCTGTGCGTAAGAGATACAGAGAGGCTGAGAGACAGCGATAGCAAGAGACAGAAAGAGAGAGAGGGAGAGAGAGGGAGAGGGCCGATGCAGCTGCTTTTCCTCTCCTGACAGCCTCTCCTCCGCTTCATCAGACCTCACTTCTGTCTGTGTTCAGTCCTTGCATTTGTTTCGAGGGACGGGGAACAAGAATCAAAGCGTTCTGAGGTTTACTCTCTCACTTCCTGCTCGGAGAGGAGGAAAGCACTTACACGGCAACTAAATCCTCTCCGGGGACAGGAGGAGACGGGCGAACAGAGCGACACAGCACTTTGATTGCAGCCCCCGTTGGTCTGAAACCCAGAAATTGATAGCTGTACGTATTGAACACACGCGGGATCCTGTAAAAATAATGACGGGGACAGGCTTCGGACACAGCCAAAATCTCTTTAAAGGAGTTGGATGAAAGCTATAATCAAATGGGAAAAGGGACAAGAATGTGGGAAGATGATCCCCCTATTTTGTTTTGTGTAAACATTCCTGATGGGACAGACAGAATGTGCTTTGCATAATGACAGCACAGGTCTGTCAGAATTGATTAATCGAGGAGATGCATCATTGTCTTCATCTCATCTTGCTTTGCAACTCTATTGAGTTCACTGCAATATTTTGCTTCATTTACTTACAAGCACACATAACACAGAAGTTGCAGAAATAAAGGTCTAGACATTGCCTTTTGTTTTCAAGCAGTGTTTATCTTCTGTTTCTCATTCAGTGACATGGGTTGCCAGACTGGTTTAAAAATCCTCCTTTTTCTTGGGCAGCCCGTCATTTCTCTTCCTTAGTCGTCACAGAGAAGCTGGGGGTCTCTGAGGTCAGCCCCTTGACAAATGGAGCAAATCATTGTGAGGAAGATGGAGGGAGAGAGAATAAAAGAGTGAAAGGACGTTTGTAGCTGCCAGACCGGACAGCGACCTCACCATTTGGACAGACTCCCTGTGTTTTTCAGACTGAGGTCCACTTGAGGAAATTCAAAGCACTGCCGCATACATAAAGACAGCGGATTGAGAGGCCCACTTAATGCCTGTCCACAAAATACTCTGCATCACTAATACACACGCACACACACACACACACACACAGACACACATATCCCGCATCCTGGCTAGCTTTTCCCATAATCCCATGGGACCTCGGTTCCCCCTGAAAGAGGGAGCCTGACACGAGCCTCTGACTCAACCCTAAACCTCCTCCCTAACCTCTCACACACACACACACACACACACACACACACACACACACACACAAATACAGCCGCCCCCAGGAGAGAGTAGGGGGCCCCAGGGCAGGCAGGTGCTAGGGCAGCTCCACAGTCGTAGCTGCATCTGTGTGTGTGTGTGTGTGTGTGTGTGATTGTGTGTGTGTGTGCCCACATGTGAGTGTTCGATAGTAGGGGGTCTGTGTGCCGTCTGTCAGACCAACCTGCTGCTTGCATGATCAGTCAGTCGGTATTTTTCTTCTCCTGGGGTTCCTTGATTGTCTCGTGTGTGTGTGTGTGTGTGCATGTGTGTGTGCTTCTGCGCGCACATGTGTTTCTGACAACAGCGGTCTGACTGATACATGAATGCATCCAGGATTATGTATCACCCTAATTGCATTACCAGGGTCAATGTCAGGGGCCGACACACCCACAACCTGCTCTGTCCCGCAGCGCTCCCCCCTCTCCCCACACGCTCTTCGCCTCTGCGGGAGTTTGGTTTGACAAAGCCACGGCTGGGTTATGTGTTATACCACAATTACTTCCTGATAGGCAAACGATTTAAAGCTGCACTAGGCTGCGAGTTTTTATGTGAAAACAAATCCGTTAAATCAGCCTTAATCACATATTGGAGCTGCAGCAGAGAGGAGCATCCTATTCACTCTGACAATTTACATCATATTCATCCTCTTTCCCCCAAATGAAATCCCAGTTTCAGGCCTGGTCAGTTCTTCAACTTAAGCGCAAAATCCAAATTGTTTCCCCAACAGCACTGAGTGAGCGTTCTGACTCACCAGCCTTAGATCTTTTGCCTCTGTTGTCTCTCCGGTATCCTTTGGTATAAAGTATCACAGACCGGCCGGGTTGGTAAATATGAGCTTGCTCACTTCACAGGATTTCTGGATATTGAAGTCCTTAAATTTCAAACAGTTGCCTCTCCCTGCCAAATAAAGCTGCCAACATGCAAAGTTGCCTAGTGTAGCTTTAACTGTGAGTCACCTTGATTAGTGATAGAGCCAGTGTTATATAGCAGTACAGCACTAAGGCCATGATACACAGGCAACATTTATAAATAGTCCTCCATTATAGTGATATTGTAATATACACCACTAACACTAACAACCTAATATATTAACATATACTCACTTTATCCCATTATATGTAGCCTGTAACCATTTCCCTATTGACATTTAAGCTGTGGGCAACATTGCCCATGTCCACTGATTCAAACTCTTGCCTGTGTTTCACAGCCTTACAATTAAGATACCGCAATGCTTCATCTGTCGAACAAACCTGTGCTGCTTCAGAGATGCTGCAGCAGGAATTCGGTCACAGTTCACACGGGGATGAGTACTTTGGAAAGCGACACTGCTCCACAATGAGCGAGCATGCAAACGGAAAGAGAGACTCTGCACGACACAAACAAGGACTGTATAGCCCTGCAGTACATACCTTGTCAAACAGAGACTTCCATTGCTGAGACGAGGAAAGAGAGAAAAAAGAAAGAGCAAGGGAAGGAGTGAGTGAAATGGCGGGGAAAAAAAGACACATCGGAAACAGGTGTCACATCAGTGGAGCAGGTAGGAGCACCTGTTTGGAAATGATGAGCTCGAGTACAGAGGCTTTCTCTTATATAGGCATATACCTTAATTTCTGTTTGGCAATCCCACTCTATTATTAACTCATCATGGGGTCAATGAGCCACAGCAAAAGATAATAGGGTGCTAAAGTGTGGATCGTTATGTGTAAGGACCCTTTTGTAATAGACTATCTGAAAGTCTGAGAGAACTAATGGGGCAGGGGGCAATACCACTATAAAAAAGCACTATAAATGTGCCTATAGGGACTTAAACTGTGTCTTTGATGCACAATATTGAGTAAATATAGTGTCTTTAATGTACTTTATAGTTCTCATCTTCTGGTTATGGTATAGCTAGAGACTCTACTATTCTATAGTGACCTTATTATGTTTCAAAGATATTTATTTGCCTTGTGACCAAAAATGTATTATAGGATCAGTGCAGTTCAGGCTCAAATGAGCTTTCCCTAAGATAAATGCAAACCCATGCACTGATGTATTTCTCTGACTTTGCTTCAGTGCGCAAGAGGTCCCATGGCATGCAGACTTACGTCCTCTGGGGCAACGGGAAGGACGTCGGTGCTCTCCAAAACCTCGATCTCCTCACCCTCCGCGTTGGCCGCCACCGCCGGAGAGGAGTTCACCGGCGCCTCCCGGGTTCCGCCCGTCATCCTCGGGCTGCTGTTCTCCATACACCCGCGGAGAGCAACGGCTATATCCTCAGCGATGACTTCTCATAGTTTACAACCATATTTCGCTCCTAATATGCGTCAGCAAAACGCCAGAGGTGAGACAAAAGGCGGGTGTCATGCTCACTTGGGCACCTCTACAGCTGAGATTCGGATTTTGGAGAGTTGGGTCAGCTCAGGTGAAAAATCTCAACACAGCGGGGAAATAGCCTAAGAGGCGTTTATGGTCCAGTTATTCCCTTCTCGGTTCCTCGTGGAGACGGTAAGCAAAATCCCGATCAGCCGGGAAAAGTTGATTTTACTTGTAGTTTAGTTACAGCTTTAGGCTTTGGAGCAGTCCCTCTGCGGTGTCACCCCGCCGTCCTCCATCACATCTCGGCGGACTGGAATGACAGAGGTCTCCAGAGCTGGAGGAGAGCCCGTTTCCCTCGCTACGAACAGAGGCAGCGGTCCAAGTTTGTGAGCCGGGGGGGGACGCACGTTACAGCAGAGCGAGTCTCACTTTGAGAGATGCGACACAGCAGCAGCACGGTGCAGACCCATCTAAAAGAAATAATGACATCATCAAACACTGACAACAACATGAAACGCAGGACAGAGAAATGAGAGCGGGCAGGACGACGCAAAAGTCTCATCTAGTGCACTCCAGGGGTGCGACTTCCACCGGAGGCTGTGCCCGTGGGCACATTCACATGGCAGACTCAGAGGAAAAGTCCAGGCAAGTGCCCAATTTTTTGGTGCGTCATGGTACCTGGCAAACTGTTTTCTGCGGATCGGTCGGTCGGTCGGCCGGTCGGCGGCGCCGCGCGCTGGGCCAGCCGTCTGGTTTCTCCGCTGCGTCCTGGCAGGAACCCGAGGAGGAAAACACCGACTGACTCCGCCGGCTGGGTTAGTTCAGCTCCAGGAGACACCACGCAGGGCTCCGCTTCGCGGCAGCATGCGTCCCTCCAAGCTCTTAGAGGGAGGGGAGAAAGATACTGTGAGAGAGAGAGAGACAGAGACAGACAGAGAGAGAGAGAGGAGAGAGAGTTTATTGCCGGCGGCGAGGTGGGAAACGCCACCCACTCCCGTTCATGAGGGGGTTTCGAGGAACTCCGGCTCCCGTCTCCGAGCAGCTGGCTGTCACTCCCATCTCTCTCTCTCTCTCTCTCTCTCTCTCTCTCTCTCTCTCTCTCTCGCACGTGCACGCGCGCGGACAACCGAGCGAGACTCAACTTTGGGGTTTTCAGACACCAATGACCCATATAGTAGCAACGTGTGTGTTGAGAAAAATTGTGTTTTTATGATCATTTTAAATTGTTACTATAGCCTCTATATTTCAAAGCAAAACTTGGCCCATTAACCGTAGGCTTATACTGCAGCATAGCCGTTGAAGGTATTAGGTTATTATTATAAGCCTAAAAATGCCATGTAATACGCATATGTCCCTACAGGAATATTAAAGGAATATTGCAGAGACCTTTCGCTTCGGTTAATTGGGACACATGCTAATGATCGGCTCTGATTCAGAAATAACGCTGACAGCTCTGTCGGAGATCAGTGCAATTCGTCAATCACGAACTTCCACTCGTGGTACATCTCACAATTAATGATCAGGACTCACCCACCGCTGTGCAAACGTGATTAACATCCACATACTACAGGACATTAATTGGTATCCCGCTGATGTAGCCAGGGGTCACAATTGTTCTCCAAGCTCAGGCTGAATTTGAAGTGGAACGTTCCAAAAGTTTTGTCCGGAAATATCCATGTCCTTCATATCCAAGCACGTTTTAGTCCGAACAGGCCCACATTCACTACTGCATACCACAGGAAAATACGGACTAGCTTCTTTTTACCCCGAATCAAAAATGATGCTTTATACAGGTAGATAGACAGATAGATAGATAGATAGATAGATAGATAGATAGATAGATATGACCTAAATATGACCTCAATAGGTCTAAATAAAGTTTATTTCCATGTTAAAGTTCTGACATAAAGTGACTTCTAGTAGTGTCCTCTATCAATAGAGCAGCTAGATGATCGTCTCTCTGGTTTCTAGCTTTTGAGAATGACAACTCCTTCCTCAATCTTTCTCTCAGTACCAACAACCATTTATTTCTGCCCAATAAACTTTATTTTATAGCACTGTACTAAGGGGTTTAGGGTCCATGAACAATCCCCTCCAGGTATGCTGCAACAGTGAAATGATGGGTGCCCCATTCCAGACGACCACCTACCTATTACCTCAGCAGACATCAAACAGGCCTAATCGCTGGGTGGAAGTGATCTTTGAGGAGGAACTGGGTGGTGGCGGTGTGGTTTGTAGTGCGTAGGTTGATCATTATCCGTCTTGTGAAATGCCCCCAGTTATGTGATAGCATTGCCATGGAAACAATATGGCTAGTAGATATTTTTAACCCTGGAGGTCTTGTCCTGACACCTACACTGCAGCATTGGGTTTAAATTAAATTCTATTATGGTGTTCATCACGGAAGTCCAATAGAGCCACGAGCCATGTTTATTGACTGCACACGGGTCTGATAATGAAGGGTACAACCTGTAATCCTTTGACCGTCTAAATTTTGTACATATTTGCCTCCGGTCTCTCCTCTGGATGGGAGAAAAGTTTTACATGAATTTTGTTAACGTCTGGATTTAAATTATCTTGATTTACAAACATTACGAATAAAAACCCAATAAAGTGGTCCCATAACTCACCATGTAGCTGCGAGGCCACAACTAGGCTGACAGTGTTTTAATATGGGGTGCCATATTTCACACAGGTTGGAGCTTTAGTGACCTTATTGTGTGTTGATATATTGCACTGTCAATAAAATGTGGACTTCAAGGCAAATTGATTTTTTTTTGGCTGCATCCTCTATCTAATCCTACTCAGACTTGGCACTTTGACTCTTTGGATAGTTGTGTTTTCATCATAACCTGACCTTCTTTTGGTTGGTTTTAAAACCTTCGTCCATGGACATAATGTGAGGTCCCATTGCATCCCATACTGTGACAACACGACTTGGCTGTGGCCTCTCACACACTTCCTGTCAGAGGGACCGATCACACTCCGTCCTCCACATTACCAGGGTGAGGGAAATGTACCGCTGGTTCGTCTGCTAAAGGAAGCAGCAGCGAGAATTAGGAGTAGTCCTTTAGAAGCAGCTAATTGGACAAAAGCAGCTTTGACAAGTCTCTGCTTCTTCACAAGCCATGTGCTAACAACGACTCGAGAACTGTAACAGCTCTGAGAGAGAGAGAGAGAGAGAGAGAGAGAGATGATGGAGAACAGACTGTGAATAAGAGTGCGAGAGAATGAGACAGATAAGATATACAACAGGGAAAACATCTGCTATGTGGGTGAACCTTGCCTATGTATAAATTAACAATTGAGGAGTATTGCTTTTTCCCCACATTAAGTATGGAGAAGTACACACTCACTCTCTCAATCACACAAAGCTGCTTGCAGGCACTTATACTCAATCAGTACAGGTGAGGACATTTATTTATCACCCAAGAAATTATTTAATGTCCTTGCAAAAACAAAAACAGAAGGTATTCTGGGCCATTTTCATGATTAAATAAGCATTTTTATGCTCAGCGTCTGACTGATTCAAATAATTAAAGACACTCATTAGTGAGAGAACCATTGGTCCACTGGTGCTTTAAATATCCTGACAAAGCAGCCGCACCAGACAGGACAGCCTCAACTGTCCAAAGATATGGTGTCTGAAATCCAAAATAGACTGTGGGCTTTTTAAGTGGCTCTCCAAGTTTACTTAAGTATGTTTGAACATTTCTGTGCCGCACAACACACCTGAATTCTATCCAGTTTGGTTAAAAAAATTGATTAGCTAGTTTCACAAAATTATTGGATACATGCAACCATTAATTGCATCCTTCTGTGTAATAAACACACAGGAATAAAATAGAAATCAACAAAGCTAGTAAAGAAGTCGGTGGGAGGTTTACAGGCCTCGAAAAGATGGAAATTCAAGGTCAAGGCTCTAAGCAAACAAGACATAATCCTCTCTGTCATATCCCTCATGAATAAGTCATTTCACACTGCCCAGCTGGTTGAACCATAGCTGCTCATTACATCCATGTCTGTAATCACTTGCGTAACCTCTCCGCCTTAGACGACTTTACTCCAAAACCTAAGTGAACCTGCAGGAGAAAGGTCAAGCTCGTGAGTAAACTCGAGTAAATTATATGATTAGAATGCTTAACCATTCCCCTAGGTGTTTCCTGATCATTTGAGCCTTCTTTTCCTATGGAACAGACCAACTGCATTTCAACCATCATTAGCTGCAGCATGATCTTGCACCAGCCCAGCCTCCCCTCACATGCTGGCTCTCTATTAAAGCTCCACAGCACGTCATCCTAAGAACAAGCTTGAGTCACTTTCACACTGTATTTTTAGAAATGTATGACAGCTTTTAAGTTTCTTGACATCAACGGTATTAGTTACTGGTGGGAATTTTTCTTTTTTTTAAAAAAACAAAACAACACTGCCCTCTTATGGGTGTATACAGGATCCCTCTTGCTCCATTCAAATGCTAACATAGATTTAACTCCTCATCTTGACGGGGCAAGTTCTTTACAGCCACGATACACAGGTAAAATTTTGAGGCAATATATAGTCAATGGCTGATATTGTCTTCATTCAGGATGGGAAATAGAAATACGGCAAAACTATTACAAAGTGGATCATCTGGTAGGGAAAAACTGATTTAGAAATGCAGGTGGCAAAAATTATTGACAATCAAGTCTTGTTTCAGATGTTTGTTCAAATAGGAAATATTATTTATAACATGCAAACATAAAACATTAACCATTTCAGATTTCTGATAAATTGAAAGAACAAATGCGATCACACTGAATATAGATTTATTTGTTTATTATAAACATTTGGAAAGGCAGGGGTGAATGAAAAACACAAAGTGAACCTTGGTAGTCAGCAGAAGAGGGATGGGAATGAACATCTGGAGCTGGCACCGATGCATCTCCTGCAAACAGGAGGGCTGATCTGGCATCACTACAAGACTAAATTACCATATGGACTTCACTGAGACTTTAGAGGCAAGATGGGCTCTGATCGGCACTCCTATTTTAAGATGCTTAGTGAACACACCCCTGAATTATTGGGAACTGGCAAGCAACGTTGGCATGGTCATCTTTTACAACAACAATTTTCAAACACTGGAATGTGGTCGGAAATCCTGAAGCATGCAAACACAGCTTTTGGTATGGAAGGACTGTACAGTGTTAAGTTCCAGTACTCGGTAACGTACACACCTGAACACACACATACACACGCGCGCGCACAAACATGCTCATGGTCCTAAATGTCAAGTGAGCGATGAGGGGAAGCAGCAGCTACCGTCCTGCAGAGTCATAGGTGGTAATATGCACTAAAACCCTTTTATTGATCAAGCACTGACCTGTTCAGATCTACAAACACACAAACTGTGCAACCAAGCATTTGACCATGAAAAGCAAACCTACGATCCGTCAATATTTGCAATCAGTGTCAATGTTTGTCGTGTTTTCAGGGCAGCTCATGGCCTAGGTTTTTAAACTAATACCTTTGTATTCAGTGTTATGAGCGTGAATCCTGTGGAATCACTTCAGACACGTCCCTTTTAGACAAGAACAAATAATCTAATATGTTATATACAGTATTTACATATTGTTCAATCTTTCTGAGTTCATAAATCCTATTGCATACGTCACGGATCATAATCGCTATTTCAAGTGATTAACGTGGAGTTTGTCATCATTTCCATCAGCAGGCAACCGGAAAATAGCTATAATGTTTGTGCAACTCACTAAGGCTCATCAGCAGTTACCCTCATTTTCAATACAAATATAAATATATTATCTGTATTTCAAGCAAATACTCGCAGACAAACAGAGGAAGCAAATTAGCTATCTTGGTACAAAATTAAATTTTTTTCACCTTTACCCCTAGGAGGAGAAATATATAATGAAGAATGGAGTTTGCCAGAGCAGCTTCGCACAAGATGCTTCCCACTGTCTTCCCAAAAAAAAAAAAAAAAAAAAATCCAAACAAATTGTTCAGATTGGGAAACTTACAAAACCGTGATGGATTTTCACCATATTCAATGTCATCTTTCATTTTCTAAACATGTGTGGGACAGCCTAATGTTATGACTACATGTGGTCTACATTTTTTCGGATAAAGGGGGGTTGATTCGTGTGTCCAGGGATCACCGTGGTTTGACCAGGACTCTGTACATGGCGAAGCCCAGCACTGCAAACACCGTGGCCCCGACACTCGCTCTCAGCCAGAAGGTGGAGCTCTTCAGGTCGGCCTGGCTTACATGTCTGAGAGCCGGAGAGAGAAAGACAGGAGAGACAGATCGACAGGCAGAGAGATGACAGGAACAAGAAGTATGAGAGTGAAGGGGGGTTAAAAAGGAGAAAGATGGAAACAGAGAGTGACACATAGGAGAAACCAGTCAGAAAAAGACAGTAAAGTCTCAAAGTACTGGGGCAGAGTTGGCAGATTCTTAATGTGATGTCTTTTACATAGCCTCAAAACATGGTGTAATGCATACTATATCATATTTTAACATGACCCATAACAAATTCTACACACTATGAGGGAACACCCTCAAAAATGAATGAAATGTCTTAACCTCATAACAAATATGAAAAGTGGATGGCATGTCTAGTACTGAGATATATCGCAAAAAAGGAGATGAGAAAAGGAATGAATAAATATGAATGAAATAATGAAAAATTCAACAGGGATGCAGCCTCAGAGTACGGAGATGATGAAGCAAAAGAAAGTGAAGAAGATGCGGGACACACAGGCGTAGGGTTACAACATGAGACATCAGGACCGAAAATGAGTTATGATGTATAAGTCACGGTGACACGAGCAAAGAGGACACAATGGAAAGCGGACAACAACTAAATGACCATGAGCCTGGAATGAAGATGGGAAAAGGTGCCTGTAACCCTGACACAGAAACTTTGCAGAGAATGTGAACTTTAAGAAGTTTGGAGAAAGAGGGAAAAAAAGCAGCAGAAATAAGATGATGATATCAGAGTGAAAGACATGTTGGAGGGAAAAAAATGGACGGGGAAGCTTTGACAACCAAGTGAAACAAAGGAAAAAGGAGGAACATGGCAGGAAGATATCTTAGAGAAAGAGAGGACGTGCTTCTGCATTGTAAAACCAGATGGAAAAACAAGGAGAAAGAAAGGTCGTGGAAAGATGATGGTACTCGAGTGTAAGTGAGAGGAAAAGTAGAGACCCAGCAAACACTTTGACATTGACTAGATAATGAAAAATTTGCAAATTTGAGACCTAAGTATCTTTCTGATATGACCAGTTTACAAGGTCATTTTAATATGAAGTTTTACTGTCATATCAGTTTGTAGAAATGTTTGCTGATGAGTTACAGCTGTGCAAAAGAATGGCAAAATGAAATCAAGGAGAAACGAAAGGAAAAAGACGGCGAGGGGTGATGAGGATTAGATCCCGGAGAGCTCTTAATTTAAAGTAAAGAAAAAGGCCTCAGTATTTTGTAGGAAGTGAAGAAGACCTGCTGAGTACGACAGCGTAGAGTTTGGCCCTGACCGTCTGCAGCAACTCAGAGTTGAGGAAGTTCTGACACAAGCAGAAGGTGCACCGGTTACAAGTGCACATGCAGCGCAGCCGGGCGTGGCTGAGGAGAGAGGAGGGGGTGGACGGACACACACACACACACACATGCACAAACACACACAGGTAAAAACATACAAACACACCGAACAAACGGGACAAAAAAAACACACAAGAAGAAGAAAATCAAGTTATTGTTGAAAGCCATTTGACCATCACCACAACAAGAGTCCAACATGTGTTCAATACTTAAGACCCATGAAACAGGATAGATACAGAAAAGATGAGGAGGACTGAAACGTTTATCCAATGAGATCACTCCACACTGCCAAAGAGGATTTTCTGATACTTGGAGAAAGATAAAGGTGAGACGGCAAAGCAGCCACAGTGTGATCTATTCTTACATCACTTGAGTCAATTGTTGTAATCTCTGACTGGGCATTTTAACAAGATAATTCTGCTAACTGGGACTCACAAAGGATCATTTTGCAGCCTGGGACCCAAACTGACTAAATTTAGTCTCATCCTGGAATTCAGACTCATTATAGAACACTGTAGTCCTGTGCAGACCCAGAGCAAACAGGCCTGCAACTCATTGTTTATCCCCGAGATCCTCTCAAAGAACATCAAACTGCCAAAAATAATTAGATTAAGTGTGTGTGCAGCGCTGCCCTATATGCAGTATGCAGTTGACAAGGCTGTGGATTATGGCTTTCCTAAGACGGGCGGGTGCAGCGTGTGGTGCGATTATGTAACTGGGTGACAGGCAGAGAGGTGCTGCATGTTGACAGTGCAGAGCTCTGGGACGGATCACCGTTGCACTACAGATCAGTGGGGAGTCCCGTTCACCTACATGGTAGAAACACTGTCACACCAGAATAAAAACAACATGTCCAAAGACCAGTGGAGTGTATTAATGTGCGAAAATACTGACACTCGGAAAGAGCAGCAACAACCCTTAAGGGAGGGAGTTTATCCTGGAGGAGGATGTAAGGCAATAGAAATAACCAAGGTACTTTTTTTTGGGGATTTTGAGCATAGGCTTTGTTTGTTTTGATTGGTAAATCATTTGAGGAAAGCCCAAGGCAGAACCACTGAAGCTGGTCTTAACAGACTAAATCACAAAGTGGGGCTGAGATGGAGAAAAGTGTTCCATCCAACCAAAAGCATTTCTGAAAAATCTAAAGGAATAACAGAAAATTCTCTTCAAGAGTGCAATCAAGCACTCTTGAAATAAACTTGACTTGAGTCTTCACCACCTTTAGGTCCAAGGAAGTTTCCTTACAGCCTGAAGCATTTTACCGATATCAACCTGCATGATTTCTGGGTCATGCATTCTTTCAAATTTTGAACATTTAACTCAACTGGGGTGGCTGATATGCAAAACTTGCCTGTTGTAATCTTAGTGCAATGGTTGCTGTTGAGTTTTTCATGAGTACACATATTCATCCATTCCCATCATACTGGGCTGACATGTTTGGGTGGTCTATTAAGTGAATGCATACATACGGGTGCATGGCCATAGTGGTGAGTTTGGTGTAGATGTCTTTGCTGGGCACTGCTGCGGTGTTGCAGGTGAAGGACTGAGGAGGCGGCATTTTGTGCTTCCTGCAGAACTCCAGAGGACTGCAGCCATACAGCTGTTTGATCTCCGGCAAGTCTGACTTGGCTGCTATCATCATACAAGGAGTCTTGCTATCCATGAAGTATTGCTGTTGGAAAAGAGAGGTTAAGTGAAGATCTTGGTTAAAACGTTATCTCAATTCGAAGGTGAAGAAGCATTTTTCCCCCTTTTGATTGGGCTCTGCAGAGGAGTTGATCAGTTTTACCTTGAAGACTTTGGCGCAGTATTCAAAAGAGTGAGGGTTGCTGACATCGTAGACCAGGCAGACAATGTCACAGGCCAGGTCAGCATCAGACAGGTAGTCGAAGTCGGGGAAGACTTCATGGAGCTGAGATGAAGAGAGGAGAGGATGTTCAGCTGGAGGAGGCCAGTCCAGAATATTATCCAATGAGCAAGCAGAGCATAGATTTAACACGCCCTTCTTATCAGCCTAAATCACAAATGAGAGCTGCAACAGCAAAGAGCATCTATCTGCCTAATTTAGATACAATAGATTCACAGGAAGAAACAAATTAGAATTGAATAGCGTAATGAAAAGCTGGTTCCTGAACAGCTGCAAGTGAGCAGTCCCGTGAGAAACAGCTGAACTAACACAAAACAGTTAAGAAAAACAGAATGTAAATTTACCTTTACGTTACTTTGAAAGTATGAATGAAAAGTATCAAAAACTATGGATTACATGTATACTATGAAAAAGAAATACAGTACATAGGTGTCCACATGGCACAGCAATAGTAATAATAAAGTAAATAAAGTAATAAAGTAATAGTAATAAGCTGATACTTACCAGGAGGTATTTCTCCTGGCCGTAAACATAGGTTGTGCTGATGGCATAGTAGGATCTGTGTTCCTCCCGAATCATTTTTTGGCGCTGAGAGATGATATGAGCAGAGATGCAACGGCATGTAAGACTGATTCTTACACAAGGTTAACTGAGGCTTAGTGTAGCAAAGGGGAATAGTATATGCAGGAAGTGCTGGTTGGCTCAGAGAGAGAAAAGCAATCCATCCCAACAAATGAATTTCTTGGATCAGGAAATTTCAGCAGGAAGAAAGGAGTGTATATTAATGTTGCATGTGATCATAAAATATCATAATGAGGTTTTTGTCCTGGAAAATTTGAGAGAAATCCATTACACAGTACACAATGTTTACTTTTTGCAGTGTCTGTAAAGGGAGAAGCTAATGCAAAAGCAAAGGCAACACTGATTACATCTGGGGCACTGTGAAACATGTGTTTCATGTGCATCTTTCTGATTGGTGTTTATCTCTGTTTACCATGAGGTTTCTACCCAGGAAAGCTTGGAGGAAGCCGCTCTTGCCGCTGCCAACGTCTCCAAAGACGTTGCAGCGGAAGACGCTGCGCTGGGTCTGCTTCTTCTGCAAGTCAATCTTCTTATCCCTGGTCACTGCAGGGGGGAGAACCACACATCGGTATAAGAGGATCAGTTTAGACTGCCACAGTATACAGCCAACGTCTGCAGTCAGCTGGTAGCAGCAATCAGTTTAAACTGCTGCATCAACTCTCCGAGGGGTGTCTGACATTATGAGACAGTAGTGACTGATTAATGTAATCGCTGACTGCATGCCTGTACAGTAAAACCCAGCAACAATAAAACCATTTCCCCACATGATGTTAGCTTGAGGCTGAATAATATCGAAGGCTGTGGTTTTGAATGTATGAGCACACATTATGCTACTCCTCTGGTTCAAAGCACCATCAAGATCTTGTTATTGGCCTCTATAAGGAGCTGCAGCTCATATGGAAACGAAAAGCAGACTGTGAAATTCACCTGTGATTCCGGCTGCGTGGGACTCCTGCTCTGCAATGATGGCATAACCAAGGTAACCCAAATACTCCAGGCATCGCTGGACGTCCAGATACGTTGTTAGCCTGGACAAAACATATGGGAAATGGAAATGCAACTGCACAGCCTTGTCTTCTGGTCAATAAGTCTGAGGTGTGATGATGCATTTTTATATCAGCCCAGACAGGTAAACCCATAGACCTTTTTCATAGTAGCCAATCAGTAGGAAAACACAGGTGTCACTAATGACATTAATGAAGATTCTGTTCCATTTAGGTACAGAACCTTAACTAATGTGATTAGTAACACCTGTGTTTGCCTACTATTTCATGTCAAATTGGCTGCTGTAAAAAAGGTCTATTGAACCCATCACTTTCCTGAAACAAACTTTGACAGCGACTAAGCAGAAACTAATAAAGCCAATTTCAATGAGTTAGAATGGCCCGCTCACGTCCACTGTGACAGATATCCTTGGTAGGTGATCCAGCCCTGGTCATTGGTGCACACTGTGTTGTTGACATCTGGACCCCACGGCATGTAGGGAAAAACATCAAACAGGTCCCGCAGCTCCTCTGGTGACAAGGCACAGTCACGGTCCTGAAACACACAAAGATGGTTAATTGGTTGGCAAGTGGTGGTGGTGGGGGGTTAAAATAAACTGAAAGCACTGCTCTTATTTACTGCAGATTTTAGGGGGAAAAAGGGGAAAAACAGCAATTAACATCCATTTAGAACATACTAACACATAAAAAGTCACCCAGTTTGCAGCCTATTAACCATAGCTAAGAAAACAAACACATCCCCTGAAGCGTGCACACACGCACACACATATGCACACACAGTGGGGGGACTAATAACACACCAGAAAGCAGATCTTGGCACAAGCTCCCACTTTTACTCCTTGACTCTCATTTGAGCCCCGGAGCTTTTCTCTGTCCTGTCAATCCCTCCTCAGTAGCAAGGAGTTAAATCAAGGCTTAGCGGGTGGGCAGCGCTGACCGCAGGAGTGTATTTTGGTACCACACAGCGCTAGTGGTGTCTTTCCAGGACAGAGACTTAAGTAAATGCGGTGCCAGACGGACGTGCAGTACCTTGTCATGTTTGTCAAAGACGCTCTGGAGGAAGAGGTAGGCATTGTGGTTGAGCTCTGTGGTGCAGTCTGGAGGAATCTTCAACCTGGAGGGAGTGACAAGTCAAAATGTAAAATGTTACATATTCAAAAGGCCCGAGAAGACAAAGAAAAAATAACAGAATGATAAATTCTGTAAAGATAAAAACATAGGAGGAATGGTACAGATTAAGGACCTTGGCATTAACATAATTTCAAAGGCTTAAAACTGCTGACAAAGGCACAAAAAATTAGGATTAGAAGCCACTTTCTTGGGGTGGAGAGACAGATGTAGCTACAGCTTTATGGATACTAAAACTATACCAACAGAGGTAAAAGGATATTCAGTGTTACCTTCAAATGCACGGGAAGGTTAAGTGTGTCTCAAGAAAACCCTGTACAATGCCACGCTACTTCTAAAGTGCTCATTCTTGCAGAATAAAATCAAAACCAGTAAATCGGTGAATAACTGAGCTCTTGAGGAACTGCAAACCTTTCAACAGACCTTTTATTATTCATTGCATGCACTTCATGGTGCAGGCTTTGTCAGATTCAGGTGCTTAACGCACACTGGGAAGAGTTGGTATGAGAATTTTTTTAATTGTACAAGCAGAGAAACAGGAATTGTAAAGGTTCAGACTCACGGAGGGAAGAGGTAGTCCTGATGTAGCTCCAGGTCGTCATCGTATCCGAACCTCCTCAACACCGTCCAGGTGGTTTCATGACGTCCTCGTTGGATGAACAGGGTGTGGAGGAACAGGAACCCTGGAGGGGAAACACACAGCAACACAGAGCAACATGGTGAGGATGTTTCTGTGGGCTTGTGTGTACTATATGAGCAACATTTCTCCGGCTTGTTATGACAGACACACTGTCCGTGTCAGTCAGTCTGTCTGTGCCTACCTTTCAGAGTGAGCCCGTTGTCACACACTCCGTCGCCTATGTTCTTCCTCACCACGTTTTTCACATCCTCTAGGGCCTGAGGCGCCAGTGGGGTGTTGAAACATGTTCTCTGCGGACACACACACACACACAGACAAAAACACCATCATCCAAAAAGCAAACAAATAATCATCAATTATAATGAACTGTCAGCTACGATGGTCAGTTGACCTACCTGGAAGAAGTTGAGCTCGTTATCATTGAGAATACCATCGTTGTCCAGGTCGGACACTTTGAAGATCCGAGTCAGGGCTTTAATACAAAGTGGCTTCATCTGGGGATCGAAGAGGCAAATCAAAGAGTCACTCAAACCAAACGGCCTTATAACTGACAGAATTCTGGACTGACAACAGCCTACATTTACATCCAGACAGTGTTAGATAATCACTAGAATGCAAGTCAAATATAGGTCTTGGTGTAAAACCAGCTGAGGATGACTGTGCTGACTCAAAATGAGTTTTCCATTGTGTTTCTCTTACGTCTTTTTTCTCTGGACAGTAGAGGGGGCCGGTGGGGTGAAGAACTGCTTTCTGGGCATAATAAAACAGCTCAGAGATGTTCTTCAGGTTCTTCGCTGAACACTGCAAGCATTGGGAAAAGAGGTCCAGTCAGACACACATTTTCTTTTCAGTATCATGGCATAATTCTATACAATTTAAAAAAAAAAAAAAAAAAGCATTTAAAGTCTTGAAATATTATTATGCAGCCACACTTTCATCTCCATGAAAAATATAATCTAGCATTCCTTCTTTGTCATGAGGTGAAAATTGTTTACACCATACTGCAATGCTAACAGAGACCTGGCAAAGTGAGGTCATCCCTGCCCTGTCTACTAACCTGTATGTGTGTATATGTGTGTTTATGTGTGTGTGTGCATGGAGGCCAAGTCACAGCCAGACAGGGAATTAGCACACGGATCTGTCTGACGGACATGCCTAGTCTAATTAACCAGTCTGACAAAGCGTGGCTGCTGCCCAGTTGCTGGATAGAGGTCAGTGCTAAACAGTGACATGAGAGGAAGGTTAAAGACAGCCAGCTCGGCACCAGAGACAGCGTGGAAGATAAACACACATTACACACAGCAAAAGACCACAGTCGACAGGGTCTTAAACCTGAGGGACTTGTGGTTTGAACACAGCTTCATGCTTGTCTTTCAACCACCACTGTAAACCATTTAACAGCAACATCAATCTTTATAAATGCTCACATCTCTGTGCATATTAGGCTTGCTCTGTGAACATAACAGTAAAAATATGCAGAAAAGATTATCTATAAATGGGACTTTCACACAGAAGAGACAAGCATGGACAGGAAGTTAAAAAAAGGGAAGCAAGAACATTACCAGGAACAAAAAGTAAACAGTCAATTAAGCTAATGGCTAAACCAGCTAATAGAGCAATCAATAACATCGACGGTGCTCAAGATTCAGGGTGCAGACTCCTGGTTCCAACCAGACATTAGCATGCAAAACACATGACTGACTCATGGATATATTCCCCTGAGGAGAGCAACACTCAGTGAGGGTGAAGGTCGGGCTCTAAAAGAATGTACAAGAGTGAAGGCTGTTAAGACTTTTACTTTTGGACACCGTGTATGTAAAGTATGTCCCTGACACTGAGAGAGCAAGACGAAGCCAGAGAGAGAAAATGTTATCTTGGTGTGACTTTACACCAAGCAAAAGTACATTTGTTGAAGTACTGACATGATTGTTCCGTTCCCTAGTTGACGAGAGCTCAGAGGTATTGATTTCCCTTTGTGTTTATGTGCCTTTCAACCTGTTGTTTCCTGGGCAACACAACTTCCCTTATGTGGCTGCGTTCTCTGAAACAACAGCAATGCTACTGCATGAGACATGAAGTCCTGAGGGCAGTCAAATAATACTAGATGGAAACGCTTTTTTTTTTTTTTTGACTCCTGCAGCATTAATTGTGATGAAGAGTAACCAGGGAGGCCTTCCACCTTGACAGATTTCTCTGTTAGTGATGAGAAACAGTGATAGTGGGTCAAAGCAAAAACTTGTAATAACAGTGATGACTCTCTCCCACCTCGACACAGGTCTCTATCTCGCTGTATTGGTTCATGATGGGCAGTATGGTCTCCATGCTGCTGTGCTCCACCAGGTCTGACTTGTTCCCCACCAGGATCAGAGGAACCCTGAACACACCAACACACACATACACAAACTTTACATCAACACGGTAACAGATCATATCATAAAATGGGACTTAAACCCCTTGAGATACAAAGAAATGAATGATGCCAACTGGCTAACATCAGGCTACAATTGTAGGTTAGCAGACATCTGTTACGAAAATTTTCCAGAACATGAACAAGAACCAAGCTGAATCTGATCACGTGAACTGTGATCTGATTCAGTGAGAAATTTTCCACCCTGTGACTCAAGCTCATCTCTTCAAAAACGACTTGAAGTTTTCCTTCTTCCACAGACTCTCCGAAGTGTTACAAGTTAGTATTTGGTGCTGGTCATGATGTGAAACACACATGAAACAAAATATACACATGTATGTACACATTCGTCAAAACATGCACACACACACATAAGGTATTAGGTTCCCACTTCCTCCTGATGTAATGTGTCAGTCTGGAGTATAAAAACCACACCAGAATATTCAGTTACAACCACACACCTGCTGTCCTTGTCTGTGTTTTCAGTGATGAGGGGGATCCAGTGACTTGTCACCTGCCACAATGATAATACAGACAGAGAAGACAAAGGAAGAGACCATCACTATTTTGAGAGGTTACCCCTAATCTATATGAATGTCATCCAGTCATAATCCAGCATCACATGGGCGATATAAAAATAGAGTAAATTAACAGAGAGTTTGATGAGCGTTATCTCAAACTGTTTTCTGCTGTACAAACGACAAAATATGGAAATGCCCGCGGCGCTGGTGACGCACCTTTTCAATGGACTTCTTGTTGTTGACGGAGTAGACAATGCAAATCACATTTGCCTACGACAACAGAGACAAATAAAGGCATCCGTTAGGCTTCTACTTTTACCCAGCGAGTCTCTCTTAGTGTCACATGAATACAACATAAACAGCTGACCTTGGAGATCTCCTGAAACAGCTGCTCATCTGTCTGCTCGGCTTCTGTGGAGAGAAAACAACAATATTCAAAATTAGAAGTCAATCGCTTTAATGTGTTTAATGTGTTCCTCTGTTTTAATTTGCCGGGAAACAATATGCCAAAAGAAGATAACTAACAGCCTTGGCCTTAAAATACCTGAATAGTCCACGATGTGTGTGGGAACTCGCTCTGGTGTGACATCTGCAGGTATGGTGATCTCCTCAGCGCGGTAGGGAACCTGGGACAGGTACAAAGAACACACCTGGAGGTCATAAAAACACTCACAAGTAGCAATACAGCTCCAATAATACAGTCAAGTCAGTGTTTTCAGCTCCACAGGCCAAATACATGAGGCTCAGATGGGAAGAGCGCCCTCGAAATCCACCTCAGTAATGTGAATCTGTCAGTTATTGCACACACTCTGGACTGAAGAGGAGAGCAAATGATTTATCCATACCACGTCTGGGAACTCCTCGCTGACCAGGGACATGATGAGAGAAGTTTTCCCCACCTTGGCTGCAGAGGGAGAGAGAAGCAAAAAGAAAAACAGTGAGAGAGTAAAAGTGAGATTCTCTGATATCTTGGCTTATATAACACTTTATAGAGGAGATGGTCATTACGAAGTGCTGCATTTGTAAAATCCACTCTGATAGTTTATACGGTTGCTTGTCTTTCCCTGTCTGGGGTACACCACCAAATGCAATGTCCAATGATGCTCCAGATATTTAAAAAAACAAAAAAACAACTGGAAACCCTAATGGATGGTCCGAACAGAGCTGGGGTCTCTGAAAGTGATGTGATATTTTAAGCAATCTCTACGAAGCTGTTTTCAGGCAGATGTGGGGCACACAGCTTGCAGGGATGTAATGGAGGGTGAACTCACCTCACCTCAAATAACCTTTCAATTTGTGGAATAGCCTTCCCACCTGCTTTGGCTTTCACAAATCTACCTGATATAAAATAATAAAATGCAATTTACTTAGCAGAATCAGATTAAGGCGAATTATGTGATGAGAATGTGTGTGTGTGCGTGTGTGTGTTGGGGAGGGGGGTGATGGGAAGGGGTTAACATCACATGTCCAACTGGTAGCATCAATGCAATGCAAGAAACATACATCAGAGATGAAACTGACTGACAGCCAGCTATCACCGACACACATACAAATAAAAGGTGTACTCACGCTCGCCCACCAATAATATCCTCACGTCTTTGCGCATCTTCGCCTGCGTCGAGAACCAACCCGATAAATTGGTTTGAGAGAAACATTTATGCTCCTGTCTGGATGAATGAGACAGCCAGCCAGCTTTCAACGGCCTGGCTCGCTTGCTAGCAGCTACATCTGCATTTCAGGTTCGGTCCGAGCTACATTGGTCCAAAACAGACTAAACCCGCGTGAAACCGTTAGATGTCCAAGAAGATGACAGCAGTCTGAGGACAGCCGCCGTGTAGATATTGTATCTGACTGCTGCGGTTACACAGACAGTGGGAAGCTGCTGTTTTATGTTCTCCCGATGTGCACACAAACTTGACTGTTACAACACAGCATTAGCGGGCGCTAGCAAGCATGAAGCAGCTCTCCTCAGCAGACACACGCCCCCTCGAGCCAGCTGACCGCGTAGTAAAGATCGTTTATTGTAAGAGGAGTGTCACTCTGAAAGGATTAAAATTCGTTGACCTTATCGTCTGTCGCCTGGGATCGAGTACAATGACTTTTTTTCACTGACTATGATAAATAAATTTCATAAATACATTGCTACCATTAAAACACCCCAACCGTAACCCCACCTCCTGCACTTTTCAAGCATGGGGCACATAGCGCTTTACAACTACAAAATGAGAAGAACAAATAAGTAAAATAAGTAAATAATACTGCACAATGAAATCGGGAATAGGCGCAAAATAAAGGTAAAAGGGAAAAAAAGGAGTCAGGGAAGGTTCTTTTGGGCTCGCCATCCTCTCCAGAGAGAAAACTAGTCCAATTTCAAGGCCATTATCAGAGACTGATGCAAGAAAAGTCAGGCGACTTGCATTTGGACCTAAACACGAGTCAGCAGCACAGCACAAGAAGGATACAGCTGCAAAGATCGTTACAAAACAATAACATATGTACATAGCCTACATAAACCTCTCAGTTTGTATTATCATTATTTCAGTAGACAGCCATATAGTGTATTTCCGTTCTGCACACAATTTGAGCTATACTAATACTAATGTTGCACTCAAAATTTAATTTGATGGGTGAAGATCATATTTATTTGTTCACTCATTTTTCTGATTGTGTGATTAAATGCCTTGCAATAATTTCTTGCGTTTGAATTTTCTTTTCTCTAATTCTAATTCATTGGAGTGCTTTTTTCACATTGTTTTACGGTGTGTGGGGGAATAAAACTGTCAGTCTAATTTGAAAGGGAAAAATCTCTGTTTTTGAACTTGACTTTTGTGCCATGGCCATGGCCGTGCAGCTAATAATTAGGGCCCGCCGACGTTTATAGTCCCGGGAAAAGGGGTCGGAGTGAGTTATCTTTGTTTTTTTTCTATCTTTTCATCTCAGGGGCTCGTTCCTATCAATGCGGAGCATGACGCGCGTGCAATGACACTTTCTGTGCGTAGGGTCTGTGAAGCACCATAGTGCCTTGTAAATCATGTACAGCCTATTATGTGGCTTCAGGGGTGAAGTTGCCTTTAGCCGTCGACTTGGAGTCTGCTCAGCCTGCCCGGCTGGTTTAGGGTTAGGGTCAGCTTACCAGGCTGAGCGGCCTGCAACCCTGTTAACCTGCAACCCTGGCCACAGTTAACAGCACATTAACGGCATAGGTGGAGGGACAAAATACTACAAACACTTTGTTGTCCACGCTTCATTCACAGGATGCAACTTAAAGTTACACTTATATTATAACTATTATTAGTCATGTGGATATGGATATCCACATTCCCAGACGATATCTAGTCTCATATCACAATATTGACATGATATCAATAAAATGCCCAACCCTGGGCTACGTAGCATTAATATGCACAATAGAGCAAGTACCTCAAAATGGTGCAACATCTGGTGCAATAACCTACATATTGCTCACCACTGGTAGGCCTACATAGTCAATGATACTGACAGATTACTTGGTGAATCTGTGTGTCTATATAGGCTATAGATAGCAGTCTAATCTTACAAAAGTCAAATGACACTGTTAGATGACACTTTATGGCAACATCTTTCAAATAAGCTAATTCATTATGACTTTCTACTTTCATATGCATGATTAATTTTGTCTTTTAGTGGCTACCATCACAGTTAGCTGGTTTAATCTTAGGCCTGTAGGGCTTTCCCCTCTCAGGTTGAGCCAGTTTCCCCATTTCAAGTTGTGTCAGTAGGATTCTTGTGTTCATTGAGGCCAATTGACAATTGAGAAAATTAATATCAGTGACTGAATGTTTTTTGTTTATTGGCATGGATTGTCATGACAACAAGTGCAGCAACAATGTAACAAATTCAAGATATAGTCATCTGCATGAAGTCTCCATTGTCACTAAGCAGCTTGGACCAAGCTACGACAGTTAGTCCTCCAAGTATCCCATTATAGTCAAAGGCAGTGCAGATGATGCAAAGTGCAAGTTAATAGTTAAGTTAATAAGTTAACATAATTGGAAATAATAGTGTAGTGCTGCCAGTGGAAGTTATAGTGTGTTTCTATAGGCTTTAACTCCCTTAGGGAAGTCCATGAGCTTCCTGGTGAAGTAAAGCTTTCCATCAATCGTGTCCCATAAAGGATGCTTTCTCCTTGCATCCTGAACTCCCAGTAGGGAGACCTGCTGCAGTCATTTTGCCCTTCTCCAGTTAGATTCCCCTGAAAGAAAAAAAGAAAGAAAGAAAGAAAGAAAGAAAGAAAGAAAGAAAGAAAGAAAGAAAGAGAAAGAGAGAGAGAGAGAGAGAAGATTAATCAAAACCATTCACAGTCACCCAAACACAATTATTGTCCTCCAGTCCATCAAAGTCCTGAACAACTGATGCTTTGCAAATTGCATGCCTTCTGAGAATGTATAGACACATTTCCATGTACCAGTCATGTATGTATTTTGTGAGAGATGCGTATTTATGTGCATTAGCTATAATGGTAGCCATTTTTTATTGTATTTAGTGAGTTTGTTTTTTTGTTGTTGTTGTTGTTTTTTTTTTTTACAGTGCATTGGTGAAAATTACCACATGGTTGGTAAGTATGTGCTTATTTTACAGTCTACAGCTTAGATGAATGAAATCTGGAACCATATAAGAAAACGGTTTTTTCCTTTGTTTATGCTGCCAGTCAGTGTCACATAGCATCAATGGTAGGGGAAATCTTCTGAAATTGCTAGAATTTTACAACCATCAAATTCACATCAACTTATAATTATTTCCAGTGGGCAGTGTAACAATGACAGCAATAGCCCAGTTACTCATAAATATTTGGAATCAAATGTTATCATCTCATAGTATTTAGCCTGACTCAACACCTGCTCTGTTTGGCAAGTGCTCAACACTGCCCCCCATGCCCCAAAGACTGTACTGCACTTTTTTCTGTCTCAGCAGGTGATGGCTGTGGTTCAGCTTTCTCTGTATTTTGTACAGCACACACCGTCATATTTTCTTCAGTACAATAAAGTCTTCTTTTCTATTCTTTGATTTCCTTATCTGGCTTATCAGTGTACTGTTTGTTTAATTCATATATTATGTATATTACCTCTGATAATAAGATAACATATCTGCTGCATGTCCTTGATCACTGCATTGTTAACAGTTGTAACAACAGTCAGTTACGGGAGTATCTTACTAATGTAGTCCTGCGGGGTCATGGGCTGAGCGATGATCTGTCTGAAGGCCTCCAGCCACTCCTTCTGCTCCTGTTCCTGCTCACACATGAAGACAAACTGCCTGCCTGGTGTTTGCAAGGTGATGCCGCAGCGCCACCTGCTCCCCCTCATGCATTTGGACGGCCCCTCTGTTACAGAGTATTCATGGCTCTCTGTGCCAATGAAGACTGCACCCAGCTCTGTGGCATCCTGTACGCAGAGAGAAACATATGCTTGGAAAAGAGAATCTGCAGCACTTTTATGAGCAAACACAATCACTTGGATTCAATCAATATATCATTTTACAAATAAATCAGGCTGATATTTGCATTTTATTAAAATGACATACTGGTCAGTGTATGTTGTTCACGTCCATCATGATACAATTTTATTGTAATGTTATTATTTCAATGTTATTATAGGTTTCAATGTCAAGTTTTGGTATTAAATGGACTGAATGCCATTTTAGATGTTTTTCCACCCTGATAAGAAATAAAATTAAATCAAAAACATGGACTGCTTTTCAAAATATTTATCTTGGTATTGGCCTTGGGAAACCCA
>OMLF01042631.1:0-15546 GCA_900302615.1 Holocentrus rufus | reverse complement strand
GATCTACAAAATAATGGAAGACCATCATTATGCAGCAGGATCTGAAGCAGTCAGATCCAAAAAGCTCCAGCAGGAAGTAGGGAAACAACTCAGAGACCAGAGAAGGCGGAGGACCAGAGTGTGGCTTTCCAAAGATGGAGAGATCTTATGCAAAGTTATGAAAGTGATGAAAGTCGCTTCTTTCTGCTGGACAGGTAAATAACACCTATAATATTTTTACGACCTCTACCCTATTTGGATGGGATCAGTTTTCCGGCGGGGGGTAATGTAATATTTACCGGAGCATCTCTGCTATTTTAGTCCCGTCCGGACGGGAGTGCTCAGTCTGTAAAAGCTAACTTTGTAAAAGCTAACTTTGTAAAAGCTAACTTCTACAGACTGAGCACTCCCGTGTCAGTAAAAACTACAGTGTTTTACCTGCTGTGAAACGCTCTGTAAAAATAACCCCAGGTGATACTAAACCCATTCAATTC
Organism: Holocentrus rufus; assembly: GCA_900302615.1. NCBI lineage: Eukaryota > Metazoa > Chordata > Actinopteri > Holocentriformes > Holocentridae > Holocentrus > Holocentrus rufus. Next base: position 15,073 of record OMLF01042631.1, on the reverse strand, counting down.
AAATCAGTTGACTCGCAAATGCATTAGAGACGTCCTGCGATAGTCATAATACCGTACGAGTCGGGCTTTATATGACTGTTTCTGTTTCACCAAGTTCAGTTACAGCATTTCCTTTTGATGACTCTGGTCTGAACTTTATTACTCGTTTCTTTTGACCTAAAAAGAGCTGAGCGCTTCACTGCCGGGGTTTCCTACGACATTGCATAAGTTAGGGCACAATAGATGGTTTGTACAGAACACTGGTGTTTTGCCGATTTGGCATGTATTGTCTAAACATAAATACACTCACCTAGATAACTTCTATCTCTTAAATCATTCATGCAGTTTTTCGTCCATGCCGGTGGGTGTCGCAGTGGAGATCAAGAGCAGGGTGCTGCTTAACGCGAAGAAGAGATTTGGGAAAAATGACTTAGTGGACCTTTAACTCCCCTCTCTGGAATAAATCAGCATATCATCAGCATATCGTCAGCATATCGATCGCTAGCCCTGAATTTAACTGAATCGAAATCTTACCGTGGCAGAATTTGTGATATCAGCAAATATTGTATCATGGTCCAAAAAATCTATATAACATTATATCATGGTGAATCTTGTGATTTACGACCCTACTTATCAATATATTACATTCACCAGTGTAGGTAATTTAAAGAAGGTAAAGGTGCAGATGGCCATTTTAGCTGTTCACCTCACCAAAACTCCAGGAGGAACAAATGCACAGAACTGTGTGCAGCAGATACAACATACAATCTCCAAAAACATGATGTGTTCAACCATGACACTTAAGCTTCCTCTATGTCAAACACTTTGGATTTCACCATTAGCATGCATACCCGCATCACTGGCACTAATGGCTTGATGGTAGAATCCTCACTTCCTCTCATATTGCACTTGCCTACTGAATCTGAGCTTTGATGAAAGTGCAAAGTCAGACAATGCTTCAATGATATTCATTATCTTCTTTTCTTGCTTGCGCCTCCGTTTGATGAGAGACCCTTCTATCATCTCGCTGTCACTGCCAAGTCTGATTGGAAAAAGCATAATCTCTTCAATTAAATGATGGATCAGCAGGACTGCAGTTCTTTCATCTTGATGGAATTGGGCATTGATAACAAGAGAGAGCGGGAGGGGAAAAAAATTCTCTGAATGCCTCTGCTGCGATCTTATCAAGTTTGATTCATCTGTCAGCTACTTATCTAACATCACACTGCCAAACTTTTCCTTCTCCACACAATTTTGGCACGACTTTTGTTACTGCTTGGCTGAAAGACAGCTCACAGAAGATTGCAAGAGAAAAAGGGAAGAGTTTATTGTTCAACGACTCCTGAAAGGTCATCCTACAACAAAGATACTTTGGATCCATTTTAGCCTGCAGGAGGAATAGGTGACATTTGTCATGTCTAGGGACAAAAGATTTGGATGTCAAATGCCATGACGTCCCTGGACGAATGCTCTGGCGTGGGCAAGGTGGTGGATCAGCGCTGCCATGAGGACGTCTGCCCTCATTCAGCCTCTGTGTGAGGCAGAATGACTGGCCGAGCAAGAAAGGCTCTCTGGCAGCACCTCCCTGAGTGGAAATGGGCAAATGGAAGACAGACATGAAAAGATGAGCCCAATCTCCATTTGGTCCCAGGGGCCCTATTGTATTATTCATTGAGGAGGATCGTAATGGAACATAATCCAGCTTTCTCACCCCTTTTACTGCAGACAATTTGCTCCGCTATAAAAAAAGATTGTCTTACGTGGCAGTCCTCTTAAGTTAATTCAACTGAAGCTGCCATACAGGCTGCACTGTGTGGAATTTGGCTCTTCATCTGGATAGTATTTACGTAGCCTTTTTATCAAAGGCGGGAAAAAAGGACTGCTGATTAAGTTCCGCTGCAACTCACCCTCTCTCAGATGTTCTGAAGAGTTGCAGAGATCAAAAACAATCAGCCATCAACCTGTGGTTTAGTGAAGGAACTGGAATGACGTGACTCAGACTGCAATACCTCACAGCTCCAAGAACACTGGATGAAAAATGTATGCTGACCTACAAAGATATATGATTAATAGCCTTTGAGTCAGCCAGGAGCAACACAACATAGAATTGGTTTTCAAAATGTAGATAATGAATGTATTAACGTCCTGCTGTCATCAGCTGTGTCGCACTCAGATTGAGATGAGATTTGGTCAGCAAAGTCACTGAAGAGGAAGCTACTGACATTTCTGGGGAGGTTTCCTGGCCTGCAGCACAAACCAGATCATGAATAATTTCCACGCTGATCTTTGGATGAAATCTCAAGACTAAAACTACTGACTTTTGGCGGACAATGAGAGTGATAGATTCGCTGACATTGTGGGACAAAATTGAAATGCGAGTGATGTTTTAAATTGATGGTGGCTATTTCGCAATCCATGGTGCCCCTTCTGACAGGTCAAATGAGGAGAACTAAACCTCAGATGCTGCTGCTTGATAAAAATCAACAACATAAAAGTTTAATCGTACAAAACATATAAAAGTACATCTTGTACAACAAAGTACCACTCCAAAAACTGGGAACTGGACATACTGAAAAAGAGAAGGAACAACATTCCTCATACTATTCTTGAGGTAAACTCTTCATAGTTTCATCTCCATCTTCCAGACAGCCACCTCAACCCCTGGGAGGACAAACTGAGCAGATCACACTATGCCACATACTGTGCATAACCACTATCGTCTACCACCAGTGCTCATTAAAAAAAAAAAAAAGACCAGTGGATGTGGAACAACTCATCTGCAGCTCTGATATTGAATAATCACACAAACACACTCGGCTTTTATTTTCGTCTTCGGTGCATTAACTACAAAACCACACAGCTGGGGTCAAAACGCTGCACATATTTCCAAGAATAAAAGTAATGGTCTCTTTTCAAGGGAGTAAAGTAGGAAGGTGCCCCAGCTTTGGTGTGCTGATATAATTTGCAATAATGAGCAGGCCGAGTGGGTGAACGGCTGGACACAGCAATGTATGTGTGGATGTCAGTGTGTGTTTATATATATGATCTTTTCTATTTTGGTTTCTGCTGGTTAGCCAAGCCATATAAAGTCTATTAACACAGGAGGGAAAGAAAGGAGAAGAGAGGCAAAGGATAAAGAGAGTGGAGAAGGGTGGAGAAGACAAAGGAGTGAATTTAAAATGTCAGAGGTAAGTAAAAAGCCAGCAGATGGAGCTTTTTTCCTAGATCCCATGCTGGATCTTTGAGTAGGACTCCTAGACACAAGTGTCGCTGCAGAAGTCTGCCAAATGGAGACAAGATGTTAGTGTGGTACAGTAAATCTGCTCTTATCTGTACATGCAGACCAAACTCAACCACTTTGTTTTGCACAGATCTGCTGTATCAACAGTCGCTGCTTGCAGTCATTTCAAAGGGTACGTTCTGTTTTTCGTAAGTCAAGGAAAAGACAGAGGCAATGGTGCAAGCTCGTTTGGGTGCGGCTGACAGATTTTTGGTTAATTCACGACCAGAATCAGTCATGTAGTGAAGGCATACCAGTAGCACAGTTGTAAAGAAAAGGCTGGATTAGAAGAAAAATCAGTTGGTGTGGTAGGGGCCAGCATCAGGCATGACCAATCAAGAGTCACATAACTGTGAGGTACAAGAAAACTTGTTTCTATTATTTTGTTGGTCGCTTATTTCCATTGTTGGAAATAATATAAGTAAAGCAATAGTCTGCTTAAAGGTGCACTATGCCCTGGAATTGAGGACCTTTTAGACTCACCAAAAAATGTGGAATGAGCATGTTTGATGTCAACCCAACTTACTGATAGATTACATGTTTAATCCCCTTTTTTTTGCCAGCTGAGTCTGACGGGTCCTATTTTGAATCGATCCTCAGCAATTTTGCATAATGCACCTTTAAACTCATTCTCTATAATAATGGTGTTTACATGATTGAAGTAGCCCACTTATTTTTGATTAACCAGAGAAGACTGCAGGAATCAAAGTTTTTAATAAAAATAATTAAATAAAAATAAAAAATACAGTGAAACACCACACTTCCCACTTCCAATTAAAGCCATGATTATGGACTACCATACCATGCTGTTTGTCGCAGCCATGAGTCTTTCTCCATTGCAATTAAAAATTCAAGGAGATGGTGCATGTAGGTGTTGTGGCCAGGCGACCTGTCATTTCTGGGTGAGAATAAGGAGTGAAGATGATGATGATTTGCACTGCATGTACTTGGAGGCTGTGCAGAATAGCTCACCAATTATAACCAGCCAGTATGGTAGGTAGAAAAGAACGGGAATGTGTATACTTAATTTGCAAAAGCCTCGTGCTGGTTGCTTTTTTCTTATCTACCCATTTGTTAACACCTGTGTAACCGCACAGCACTTCCAAAGTGCGCACCACATAACTTAATTTAGAGGCTATAGATAGAACAACAACATATCTACCACCTTCAGATGGCCTATGGAATTTCATCAACCATAAGGGAAGGCCCTCATAAATCCTACAAGTAGTTGTGGATGACATATACGAAGATGAATCAACTTCATCTAGCCTAGAACACACATTGCTTTGCTGGCATAACTGCTATAATCAAAAACAAAAAGCAGTTTACTTGATTTTGGAGAGGACTGTGTGAGGGTGCCTACACCAACTGAGACCAACTACATCATGAAAATAGCACAGAACACCTGCATCGGCACTAAGAGGCAGTCAGAGGCACAAACATCTTCTTTAACATGAAAATTGCACTGCACCTCCTGATTTGTATTGACACTACCCTGTAGTGCACTCACTGCCCAGTCTGGTACAAGTGATATCACAGTGAATCATGAAATCAACAGTTGCAGGTGAGACAAAATCCCCCTTGCGCCCAGTGAAATTAACGTCACCAGCACAGTGTCACTGCTCTTGATTTGCACCAGCACAAAGAAAAGAGCCACATATTATCTGTATTTTATGATTTTCTATTTTGTATTTCATGACTGTCTTTTAATTTTACCCAATTAAATCCATAATCATACATCTAAAATGTGATGGCCTAGGTGAACTGGCCAGCTAAATATTAAAGGAATACTCCAATGTTTTGGGCAAAACACTTTTCCTACTTACCCAGACTGAGACAAGATGTTCGATACTATTTTCACCTCTGTACGTCTATTGGTTTAGTTCCAATGGTTAGCTTTTTGTGTTAGCTTAGCATAAAGACTTGAAATCTACAGGAATCAGTTGCCTAACTCCATCATTGTGAAAAAATAACCCTTACAATGGTATCAAACATCTTGTCTCAGTCTGGGTAAGTAGGAAAAGGGTATTTTGCCCAAACAGAGTTCTTCTTTTTCCCCTTTACTAGAGATAAAGTTAGGAGCCAAAATATTATAGGCTACTTCAAATAATCAGGAGAACAAACAATCTCTGTCACTTTTACCCATAATTACTGCTGTTACACAGTCCTTTGGATACAGAGAGATTGATCATATACTTTGAGAATAACAGAACAGAATAGTCATAACAGGTCTCCTCTCCATCTCCCATTCAAAAACAAAGAGGGAGCGGAAACATAATTCCTGGAAGAAACTGGATTTTTTTTTTTGCCGCAATGTGTTTGTTTCACACTTAGCACTCATTGCATACATTTTCAGCTTTTCATGTTGCACCTAAAGCCTGATTTGTCTCAACACCTACCAAATCTCAAGCACATGTGGTTATGCATCTCTCACAGACAATGAGCAGGCCTTAGGCAAGCTGTTCATCTCCTGTGTGAACCTGGTGTGAGGCAACCAAACCTCTCACAGAACTGAAGGTTTGAAACCAACAGGAAGGGTGTTAACACCCATAACGGTTAACAGTGAGCGACCCACAGACCTCACCTTTGTGCCGTTTAAGGAATTTGAAATAAACTAGTTTGCTTCAGTTCTGAGAAACAAATGCAACCAGTGTTTTGACTGTCAACACCCAAACATCTAAATGACAAAGATATTTTGCTCTTAGAGAATGACTTAAAGACAAGCCCAAGTGCTGTCTCGGCTAATAAGAAAACAAGGAAGAGCAAAGCCAGTGAATGGCAATAATGACAGTCTTCATTATTTTGCTTGGCCCAGTGAATAGAGCTATCATATGCTGACTATTAAATACGTCCTTGAGGTGCGGATGCTCTCAAAGAAGCTTTTTGGTGGGTAAAGAGAAAAACATATTATCTTTATCGCTGCAAGGGATCCCACAGCCAGCTTCAGCTCTAAAATATGTTCTTCCAGTGCACAAGGAATCTGTGAACGCTAACTTATGACTCTTGTAGCCAGGAACAAGAGACAGCGCTCTTCGTCTTGCTTCTTTATCTGTGACATTGCACTGATGCTTCTTGCAGCTGCATATAGAGAACGCATTGTAAAAGATGGAAAAGGAGAGTGTGACTTTGATAGTGCGATATCCTGCGGATCAGGCTACATTTTCCCGTTCAGCACTGATAACGCTGTCATGATATACAGGGGGATAGAGTTGACCTGGATGCAAACCGTCCTGATAAACACTGAGCAAGTCTACAATATCAGTTTCCCTATTTCCTGTCAGATGAAAAGCTTGTACCTCCAAAATGTCAACATTCCAGTAAGTGAGAGCAACAGCCTTGTTTTTAGCTTGAAAGGAATTTATTTCCCAGTTTATCCAATGGATCTGGAAGGGTTTAATAAGCCTAAAGGGTTGTCAAGCATTTTTCAACCTCACCACTGTCCTTGGAAAACAACAGTGTAACAGGAATAAATGAAAGTAATGTTCAGCCCTTAGGAGGAGACGGTGTTTTTGTCATTGTCAGGGCTTTAATTTACTTCCATTTCACTCAGACACAAATTAAAGCCCAAATGAGAATTCATTTCAGTGAAATTTAGGATTTTGGAACGACAAGGGCGTCATAAAAAAAGAACTGGCACATGAAGCGATGGCACCAATGAACCATGAAATGCTGTTACTGAGGCATAAAAAAACTGAGAAGTGAAAGCTGGGCGTTGCTCCTTCCTCTAGTCTCACACCAACTGCCATCTTGCCGATGAGCTGCTGTTGTCTTTTGAGTCAGCCTTGATGTGGAGTAGCAGGAAGCGTCAGCCGGCTCTCCAGCTTGTGCTAGAACAACATCTCCAATATCTCTGAGGCATATCAGTTTGGGGCGAGATGAAACTCTGCACAGTGCCTGGGTGTGATAGCTTGTTTCTCTGAAATGCAACAGCTACATCACTTTGGTTAAAGTCTGAAACTATCTCAGCAAGGATGTGGTTTATCACTCAGCCACTGTGGGTTTTTTCTAAATCAGCTAAGCCCTGCTTGGCTGAAATACATTTGCAACCGCTGTGAAACACCTGGCAAGTGCAAACTTTTCACCGAAAAACAGCATGTAATTTTAAATGCACCTTATATGAAATAAGTTCCAGTTGTAAAAATGAAAATGTCCAGCAAAGAGAGGCAGATAGTGCAGCAAACCTTACTACGGTGTTGCAAAATTACCTGGCCTCTTTTCTTGGTATTTTTCATGAGCAGTCATGATCAATCAATCTGTAATCTGCAGGGCCAGGAACTGCAGTAAATCTTTTAAGTGGCTTCAACACACAACAAACAGAGTAAGCGCACAGTTTGCTACGAAATTGCTTTGAAATCCCCCATAGTAAACTGTCAATTAGTTATTAACCCCCTCACACACTAAAAAAAAACAAACAAAAAAACAAAAAAAACAACTTTGTTTCCTCAAGGACGATCAATATAAGTGCTAAACAAAAGCTTTATTGGTGGGTAGATGGGAATGTGTCAGAGTCTGGCATGATTTCTTTTCAAAGAATGCTTTTCCAATGGAAATATTACAGAAATATCCTCAAATCTCATCAAGACGGCATTGTTCCGGTTGTCACCCAGCGTCTCCAGTGAGTCAGTTGACCTTGTACACACTGTGGGCCTTTTCTTCTCTCTGATGGAAACACAAAACACGCCAACAACAACACATCCCCGCTTAAACAGCTGAACCGTGTTTTGGGGGTGGAGTGGGGTGGGGGGGCTGAGGACGCTGGATGGAGGTTTCACAGCGAATATGGTCATGCTGTCTCTCCAGGTCTTTCTGTTTGTGTCTGTCCTTTGGATGAACATTTGGTACTTTTTTTTTCGCTCTCTCTCTCTCCAATTTGGAATTGATCCCGTACTTTTGTGCGCGTCTGCGGTCTCAACACACTTTGAGTCATGATAGCGGGCTGACAGGATTTTATGGTATGCTTTGGAGCTGCAGATTACTGTTGTGGGGAGAGGACAGTTTGTCTAAGTCTTTTTCTTCTGTGTCCCTTGTTTGGGCCTGAGGCTTTTTGGGGTGGGGAGAGTTAAAGCAGTGGTTTGAAAATGACTTAGTTGGTTTTTCGGGACCCATACTTTTTTTCCCCATCATGCAACCCAAAACTAATTTTGCAGGCTATTAGGTAGCCCCATCAGACAGTGCAAGTGTATTATGATGTCTCCCTCACCCCACAAAGCCTTGGTAAGGCTTCTGGCAACACTGACACAAATAATTTTTTGCCATGTTTTTAAGTTCCTGTAGCGGCACACTGAGGTTGTCTTGTGATGTAGTGGTAAACAAAAAGGAGGGGACACCATGACCTCCAGGTGGTGATCACCGTAAGGCAAACGACCAGCAATAGCAACAAAATAAATCAGATTTATCTCCGCCAGCAGATCATATGTTTGGTCATGTGTGTCTGTGTGTCTGTCCGCAGCTAATCTCACAAACGACTGGGCTTATCAGCCAAAAATTTTTTTGTGCACAGTTATGAATATGATGAAGAACCTCTAATTTGCCTAATCTTCTCGAGTCTTTGGATGAGGATCAAGATCAAGATCAAGATCAAGAACAAGATCAAAGCCATCATGGAAACCCCCTCTCACCCTCTCTACAACCAGTTGTGTCACAAAGCAATAACAACTATCTACTTTATATAGACCGTGTGTCCCCACACATGCCTGGAGATCTGCACTCTGAGTGACCTCTTCTAGTTTCAGAAAACTCAAATTCAGAAAAGACCCTTTTCTCATATGACTATCATCAATTTGATACGTCTTCCTGTGATGTATAGCCTACCATCAGTTTCACTCTCTCTCTCTCTCCCTCTCTCTCTCTCTCTCTCTCTCTCACACACACACACACACACACACACACACAGAATACCCTAAGTTCAACACAGGGAACGTATGCATGCAAATGAGAGGAAACTGACTGCACTTCCTAATGTAGTCCTTTCTGCTCTGTTGTAGAAACAGTATTCGTCAGCCAACTGAAACAACAATAAGCCATAGACCGTGGCCAGCTGTTAGCTATGACTACACATGAACTACTGCCAAGAGCTGGCAGAGAGGCATAGACGGAGTTAGAGGGAAGAGCGAGAGCGACCCACTGCCCTACTGACAGAAAAACACATACACACCCACACACATCTTCCCTCTCGTTCTCACACCCTCTCACAGAGGTGAAGTATTACCATCTGTGGTCAATCATCTCACTTGAGCCTCTCAGACTTATTCCATGCATTTTCTTCCACCCTGTCCCTCCTGCTATTCGCCCCTCAGTGCTCAAAACACGCTCCGATCAAAACCAGTTTAAAAACTCCCACTCCTGGTTGAGCACGAGCATGTACTTTTTCAGTCGTCTTAACTGTTTCTCTGGCTGCCGGCCCCACGCTTCAGGGAGCATTCACCAACACCAGCAACGTTGCAAAAGGCTAACACACATCCTCGAGGACGGACAGAGAGGCAAGCAGTTGCCCTCCGTTTGCTCACTCCTGTTTATAACAACCACTGAGAAGAAATAAGCTATAACTATCCCCGCAACAGGCCCTTCTGCATGCATAATCACAATCTAATGGTTCATATCAACATATTCCATGCTTTTGAAAAAAAAAACACCTAAAATGACCTAAATTAAATTACGCCCAACAATAAATCGTGTTTTGCCTAATGGGGCCGAAAGGAATGTTATGTAAACATCCTTATCAACAGCACGAGAGAACGAAAAATGGCTCAATGCTTAACGAGGCCAAAAGAGAAAAGAAAAGAGGCGTAATTGAACATTTGTGCATCTCTGAATTGGGCGTATTGTGCTGAGACGCAAAGATGCAAACGCAGGAGGGCTGAGAGAGGAAATTCATCACGCCAGTAGGGAGGGTCGAGCACTGTTGCGAGCTGGAACAGAGGTGATAAGGCGGCAAACAAATGATAGCGCATGGGTTTCGGCAGCGTCGGCATCAAAATCCTGCGAGCCATGCTTTTGTTCAGACACACGGCGAACAGGAATGCTTTGCCGGTAATTACGGTGTTTGCTGGTCGGGAGTCAGAGGTGGAGTTAAAGTTAATGTTAATGGCCTCTGCAAAATATCAACAACAGCAGAGCCGCAGTTAATGTAATTATCAGGAGCTCTCCAGCCCACTCCTGAACATCTGGAAAAAATGAAGCGGCATCTGGGGCACGGTGAGGGGCTGCCGCTACAGACTGCAGCCGACAACCCAACTCAATCACAGAAACACATGACCGCAAGTTTTAAAAGTGAAACTACACTGAGAATTTTAATAGTGGTAATCATGTTTTGGGTGCTAAATATTATGTCAGAGGCTTTTCCACCCTGATAAGAATACAATTGTGGAGGAAATACTAAATACTTGGAATTTTTATAATACTGACACCATGAAAATGGTGGATCTGATGATGTTTTTCAGCACAAAATATACTGTAGGCTATCAGCAGTTTCAATCAAAAAATATCACACTGGCCTGCATAAACCCATATCGTTCTAATCCTACAGATTCCGCTCCACAGCCTTCTGGAAATTGTGGCAAGCTATAAATAGCAGTCGCACAGCCTCTTCAGAGTAAAATTCAAGCCTTTTTCAAGCACTTCCAAGGCACTTAAACCAATTTTTATCCAACCAAAATTCTTGACTCTGGAAGACTTTATCATCTGATCTAATTTTTTACTTTAAATGCAATTGTGAAAAATAAAGTTTAAGAAATTCTTTTATACTCACAACAATCAATGTATATTGCCACTTTTTTTTTTTTTACCAGCTATTCATATTAACTGATTGTAGTTCTGATCATGACTATTTAATGCTTGCTATGCGATCATTTCAAATATTTAAAGTTTTTTTTTTAGATTATGTTGAAAACCAAGCATTTTTCAAGGAATGTAGTTGAAGTCAAGCATGTTTTTTATTTTATTTTATTTTTTTTTTTATTTAACCTTTATTTTACCAGGAAGTCCCACTGAGATTAAAAATCTCTTTTACAAGAGAGACCTGGCAAAGGTAGCAGCGATACAAAGTCAAAGCGGTATAAAACAGGGACATGATACATAAATTAACAATAAAACAGTACAACATTAAAACAATAAAAACAGAGTGACAGCTATTCAAAACAGAGGCTTCTCAAGAAAAACAGTGACATTTCTCATTCACTGCATTTTTTATGATACTCTTGAAAACATAACAGCTAAAATTAAGATTTTCCAAATTTTCAAACTTTCAAGGGCTGTGCAAACCCTGTATAAAAACCCAGTCCGATGCATATGTTCTTGCTGCCTCCTTCTGAAAACCTTGTTTTATTGCTCCTAACCCCTGCATACTTCCCACGTGCCTTGCGGAAAAGGTCACAGGGGCTCATGGGTCTTGTCGGCACAAGGTCCTGTGACACAATAACACCCTGGGTGACCACAGGTTCCTCCAAGTTACCTTTGAGATTTCCTAAGACCGTTTTAATGCCAGTTCAAATAAAATTCTGGGCTCTGTACTGGCAAGAATCTGGCGATACTTGATACAGGGGTTACAACTCAATATAATCCTACATATTGTGACACTGTAAGCAAGGTGATATATTGCAATTTTTTTCAAGCTACTTTTAGGAAAACTCATAGTACAAAGAACACACCATATGCATAAAATCTAAGTACAGAAAAAGTTTACTTTTTTATGCAATCACAACAGTGGGATCTGCCTTTGAGGTGGACCACTCCAAAAGTCAACAACTACAGGTACCTCCTTAGTTTTCTTAAAGGAATACTCTGTTTAGGGCAAGTACCCTTATTCCAACTTAACCAGAGTGAGACAAGATGTTTGATACCATTTTCACCTCTGTACGTCCACTGCTTCGGTTCCTAGGGGTAGCATTTCGTGTTAGCTTAGCATAAAGACTTGACGTCTACCAGAGTCATTAGCCTAGCTCTGTCAAAGTGAAAAAATAAATCTTACAGCAACACTGAAGCTGTCTCAAGACGTGTATTTCATTACCGTGTAAAAAACATGATGCACTGTGTACATAAGACAGCTTCGGAGTTGCTGTAAGGTTTATTTTTTCACTCTGACAGAGCTAGGCTAGTGACTCCTGTAGACATCATGTCTTTATACTAAGCTAACATAAAATGCTAACCATAGGAAACAAACCAGTGGACCTACAGAGGTGAAAATGGTATCAAACATCTTGTGTCAGTCTGGGTAAGTCAGAAAACATTGGAATATTCCTTTAAACATTTTGGCTACAGGCTACTATGATACTGAGGACAGCTAACCTAGCAGAGCATAGCCAGATATTACAGTGGATTTATTCCTCTAGACAATACACTGAATCATGTGCTTATTATTCGAGGACTGTAATAACTTTGGCTACACCAACAGCTGATGCTGCACACCTAGCTAGGGGACTGCTGTGGGACTGCACAGCATCTGCACTTGCATGTGTATTAGTTTCTGTACACAGAAGCAAAGCAATTCAAAGCGAGTCATCTTTATGTTTTGGCAGAAGACCTGTCTTTGTGTTGCAAGTCAATCCTGCACGTTTCACACCAAGTCGCAGCTGGAGACACAAAATGAACACACAGTATTACCCAATTTTCAACCACCATAGTCTCACTTTTCTACAGTCATTGTGCTATGCGATTACATTTACTCTGAGAATGAGGTAAACACATAGAGGCTTTAACACCCTGAGTACAGTTTTTAGGAGTCTAAGGTCAAATGTCCATCAACTTAAGTGGCTAAAAGACAAAAACAAGCATTTCCTTACATGATTTACAAAATCTATCAACACTGTGCAAAAAATGCATCTAGGAAAAGCCATGGAAGGACATTTTGACAAGCTGAAACATTTTTATTCTAAAACTCAAAGCAGCTAAATTTACTGTGGTATGCTAGGACTACTGTGAAGGTCTTTAAAGGCCTTGAATTTAGACATTTCAATTTAAAACATTTTATGGACCAGCAGACGGCAGCAGACAGTTTTGCCTTGGATAAACTGAAACAAACACTCCCCCCTTTTGCATTGTATTTTCTGATGGTCAATGATTTCTGGACACGTAAAAGTACGTGAGAAGTGATTTATACCGGCTGTTAGTCATCCTTTGACATAAGGCATGAAGGGAGACGAGAGATGACAAGGAAGCACTGTGAAACTCAGCCATTGTCTTGGCTTCTGTCTTAGTCTTTCAGTTTAGAAGGTCAGACTTTGACAGATGAGGCTACGGTGTCTTTACGGATGTGAACGCTATGGTGAACAATAGGATACACGCATCAAATGTCAGGGGGCGTGTGTGTGTGTCTGTGTGTGTGTGGGAGGGACTGTGCACATATGCGTGCTCGGGCATACAGATGCATGTGTTGTGCAATCTGGAGCAGATATGTAATGTCTCAAGGCCACGCAGCTGCTTTACCAGGACTTCCTCAACACATGCCAGAGAGAAAAAGCTTTATGGTGCCTATAAGAGGGCCTGGGTCTGGTTTACCCATGCAGGCTCACATAGCTCAAACAACACCACCTGTTCTCAGTCCCTCCATTTCCACATCCACTTTCACTCTACTGTATTCTTGTCTGTATATGGCTTCTTCTCTGAGTGATAAAGTTCATCTCAAAGGTTTACGTTGTTTTCCTACGGGTCTCTCTAAGTCTCAGTGGTGGCTCTGCATTTCCCACACTCCATCTGGCCTTTGAAGGACAACTCATTTCCTAGTACCGCCTATACGTCATCCCTCCTCCTCATTTTCTCCCTCGCTCCCTTGATCCCCTCATCCTGCCAAATAAAGCGGTTCCAAATCGGAGCGTTTTTCTTGGGATTTCCTTTGCCGACGGAGGAGGGCGGGGCCAGGCTTTCGAGCTGCCCGTCTTCGTCTCAGATGACATCCAGAGCTGGATTAGAGCAGATTAACAGAACAAAGCTCATTATTGATTTTAATCACTATTAAAGTAGAGATGCTGCGGGGCTACAGCCAAGTTCAAACAAACTAGTTCCCCGGGAAAATCGATTGGGAACTCAAATAATAAAGGTGTTGCCAGGAGAGCGCTTAAAAACCCCCGTTCCCTCTAAACTTCTCTTTCCGAAGTCAGCATCTCGGAGGACTTGATTCCTAATTAACACTTTGTCAGGTCCGCTGCCTGGAGTACCAGTTAGCTGAACTAGACATATTTGCAAGGGTCCGCCTTATCATTATATGCAATGGATGGCATGCATTGCCCATTTCCATACAGCTATACATATCCTCCTGGGGTGGGAATGTAATCAAGGCTTTCATTAACATAAATTTAGAGCTTACACTTCATCTAGCCTAATCCACAACAGAGAAATTTGCAATTAAAATTAAATGTGGTCTTTAAATGTAATGCCAACATAACTGTTACTGAGCTGTGTGAGAGAGATACTGAGGCAAGGAGATAAAGCTGCCAAGCAGCAGAAGCGAATCCAAACTAATTGAATGATATGGCCAATTGTTTTGATGATATTAATGCTTAATATTTGATGATTGCCCTGTTGGCACCTCTTTAATAATGCAAATTTTTGCCCAATTTCTTTTCCTTGCTTGTACAAGCTATGCTCACACACCTTCTAAATAATGCTGCCTACTGTTCTTTTTCGGGACGGCTCATTAAATCAGCAGGAGCACTGATACTTCAGCAACTTTTCACCATGCGTGCGGGTTGGGGTCACAGCGGTCAGACCTTGCTAACAGTGTTGTCAGATGACCCAAGGGGCTCCAGACACAGAGAGCTGCTGTTAAGTAACAGAAGACACCAGACAAATGATCCAGGCGGAACTCTTGATGGCGAAGTCGGT
>OMLF01042629.1:0-10228 GCA_900302615.1 Holocentrus rufus | reverse complement strand
TGGTAAAATAATAGCCACCTTAATATTTTACTTAAATGCTAAACGTTTTACTGAAGTACAGTTAGTAAATACATTACATTGGAAAATATACATAACTGAATGATGTGTGCTGTAATTTTCCTAGGAATCACTCAATAACCTGCAGCGTGTCATTCATTAATTTATTAATAGATAACATATTTCATGTGACCCACATTATGATCTCACTTAAACACTTGTTGATCAAAGTAATAATTAATCAAAAATAATGGTATGATAACCATTCATGTATTTTTTTATTTTTATTTTTTTTGTCATCCTAGAGAATGCAATGAAAGACAGCAGAATTGACCGTGCGATGGGGGTCTGTAAAAAAGTGGTCAGCACCTTCTCCTACAGCTGGAGAAAAAAGAAGGAGCTAGCAAAAGCCCAAAAGGAACTGAAGCTACCTGAGCACTCCTTGAAGACGGAGTGTCCTACAAGATGGGGATCTCGACAAGCAATGATCAGCAGGGTCCTTGAGCAGCAGAAGGCCATCGTCCAGGTTCTCTCCGGTGACCGTAAAACTAGAAGTCTGACCCCCAGATGGCAGGACATTGAGGTTCTAGAGGCAGTGAACAACTCACTAAGCCCTCTAGTGGAGTTTACGGATGCGCTCTCTGGGGAGCAATATGTGAGTGTTTCACTCGTGAAACCAACTCTCCACCTCTTCCAAACATCCATACTGGCAGAAGAGGAAAATGACACAGACCTCTCAAAGAGCATCAAGCAGAAGATCGTGGGTTACCTCAAAGAGAAATATGATGACTCAAAAACACAAGAGCTCCTCGACATGGCCTCTGCAGTCGACCCAAGGTTTAAGCTGAAATATGTGGCTGAAGAGAACCGAGGATCAATTGAGGCCAGACTGACATCTGAAATGAAGACTGTCATGGTAATACTACTACTGTCTTATACTACTACTACTACTACTAATAATAACAATAATAATTTATCATTACTGTTTAGCAGGAAATACATAATTGACACTACTCAATGCAATATAATGTAAATTTAAAATGTAGAGTAAAACAATTATGTGTAACTACGATTCATTCAGGTGA
This sequence comes from Holocentrus rufus, assembly GCA_900302615.1. Lineage (NCBI taxonomy): Eukaryota > Metazoa > Chordata > Actinopteri > Holocentriformes > Holocentridae > Holocentrus > Holocentrus rufus. The sequence goes on along the minus strand of OMLF01042629.1, from coordinate 9,146 downwards.
AACATGAAATTCATATTGTCCTCAATGTGTTTCCCCATCTTCAAGGAGAGGGCCTCTACTGAGGCAGCGACCACATCAGCTGCCGAAGACACTGATGCTCCTACTGGTGGAGCACAGAAAAAGAAGAGGGGCTTGCCCAGCTTGGGGAGCTTTTTCAAAGCAGCCACAGACACAGCTCCATCTCCTCCTCAACAGGACCAGGACATCACCTTTGAACTTCAGGCCTACCTCCAGGCAAGGCCACTCGACGCCGAGGCTGACCCACTTGAGTGGTGGAAAGCCTCACAAACACTGTACCCCCATCTCTCCAAACTGGCAAGGAAATACCTGTGTATCCCTGCCACAAGTGCTGCATCAGAGCGAGTTTTCAGCACAGGAGGAAATGTTGTCACCTGCCTTCGCTCCTCACTGAAGCCAGACCAAGTCAATAGGCTTGTTTTCCTTGCGAAAAACCTCTAAGAGCTGCAGGGGGCCCAACTCTTTTTTGTTTTAAAGAAATCCGTTTTGAAAAGAGGTTAAAGAGTGGTTTGGGTTTCATTTTTGGGCTGTGTTTCTAGCGTTTTTTCCAGTGTTAGTGTTTTTTCTGTGTTGCAAGTTTTGCAAGAGTGTAGAGATTGCAGTTATTTATTTTTATTTATTCTATTATTATTTTATTGGTCTTGCTATTAATCACTGAAGCCAGAAGAAGCCAGAAGTGAAGAGTGGTGTTCTGCCAAAAACCAGGAAGTGTATTACACTGTTTTTACTTGTTATTTATTACTGGTTGTTGTTGTTGTTGTTGTTGTTTTTTTAAGATTTACTCGGTTATTTATAACTGGTTGCTTTCTAAAAAGTTATATTTAAAGTTGAAGTTTTGGAAGCACAATAAACAATTGTTTTTTTGAAATCGATGAATAATCGTGTTTATTAATCGTGATTTCAATATCAATCAAAATAATCGTGATTATTATTTTTTCCATAATCGTCCAGCCCTAGTATTTGTTGCTATTGATGAGAGCATTGACATTACAGACATTGCTCAACTGGCCATATTCAATGGTGGTGTTTATGAGACTTCACCAAGGAATTCCTTGAGTTGGCGCCAATGACAGACACCACAACATCAAATGACATTTTCAACTCTCTCATTGCAGGGCAGGTCAGGGTGCTGTCAGCCTGGCTACAAATGGCGCACCATCAATGATCAGGAAAAACGCAGGCATTGGGGTAAATTCAGAGAGACAGTACAAGCCGAAAAGGGGGGGCATAGTTTTGACTCTGGTGTTTTGCACCAGGAAGCATTGTGTTGCAAGTTGTTAAAGGAATACTCCAACGTTTTGGGCAAAATATCCTTTTTATGACTTATCCAGACTGAGACAAGATGTTCTATACCATTTTCACTTCTTTTCACTTCCACTGCTTGGGTTCCGATCATTTCGTGTTAGTTTAACTCCAAAGCTGTCTTCTTTACAAAATGTATCATGTGTATTTGAAGTTCAGGTCTTGGGCATCGAGAGTTTCTTTAGGGGTTAGATGGTAGGAACAGTAGATGCCAGGAACTATACCACTGATGATATGCATTCATATGTTATAGTTGTCGTCCATAACCATGACTCTTGATTTAAAAAAAAAAAATCCAAGACCTGTGTTTCATTACCATGTAATATGCATGATACATAGTACAATACAATTCTGAAGCTGTGTACAGCTTCAGAATTGCTGTAAGGTTTATTTTTTCACCTTGGCAGAGCTAGGTTAATGACTCCTACAGACTTCAAGTCTTTATGTTAAGCTAACACAAAATGCCACTCATCAGCAGGGGTGGCCCGTGGCATAGACGACATAGGCGGTTGCCTAGGGCGTCACCCTTTGGGCACCCTCAGGGGCACCACAATGGTTGCTTCCAAAAAAAAAAAAAAGTTGGACGCCCTTCCTCATTTTCTGTCTTAAGACAATTAAAGAATGAAATAATAGCAATAATAATAATAATAAACTGTGCACAGACAGATCACACCACAGCCAGAACTAATGTTCTGGCTGTGGTGTGTGCCATGCACAGTGGCACAGACAGTGTCAGCCACGAGTAGATGCACCCCTTAGATGTGCAGAGGTCTGAGACGTATCAAGTGCAGATCTCAAAGGGCAGAATATGACATAATATCTTGTCCATACAAGATATTGGGCCCTATTTTCGTACAGGCACAGTGCGCAAAGCGCAGCCAGATACTGGCGCAGTGGAATTTTGGTGAGGCTCAGTGAGGGTTTCTCCTCGCTTGGGCGCGTTTGGTATTTTGGTGACACACTGAGTGCCAAGGTGGGAGCAGAGGCGCAGTAGTGTCACAGTTGAATTTTGGTGCCATGGATGACCGCGTCCGCCTGTGCCCGCCTGTGCCCGCCTGCTCAGACCAGGTCAACGGCTCGGCACACCTAGGTGTGTGTTATTTTCGTCACTGAAGTTGGTGGAGGCGCATCCAACTACACATCTAAGAAACCACAAAATGGGAGTCACGTGACGCCGAGCAAGATGGTCGCCTAATTGGATACGTCCTGATTAACCCACCAATTTACCCCAAATACACTAGTTTAATCCGAATGGTTGTGGTTAAACGTCAGTTTACATTTGAACTGCACTGGGAGTTCTGGCAATTCGTGTATTATGGAAACTAGAGCAACAAAACATGGCGCCATTACTCTGCTAGCTAGCGGGGCGAACGCTAAGCTAACAGACAGCACGGGTGCCATGATGGGAACCGGTAAAGGAGAGTTCAACGGCGGAAGTGTCTTGGCTGCTATGCAACAGTCCCTCGAGAAAACTACAGAAGAGATGGGACAAGTCGGGAAGCTCTTGGCGGCTTTGCAGGCAGACATGACAGAAATTAGAGAAGCCAGTGCCGGTCTGAGAACAGATGTCAACGGGATACTGACCCGGCTGGATGAAGCAGAAAGCCGCATCTCTCGGTTAGAGGATGAGAACCACCAGCTCCATCAAACAGCGGATAAAAGTGCTAAAACGTGTGAGGAACTGCACTGGGCCGTTGAAGACGCTGCCAACACAGACAGATGCCAAAACCTGCGGCTCGTCGGCCTGAGGGAGAAGCTTGAAGGTAGAAACCCGACAGACTGCGTGAAGAAAATAATCTCCAAGACCCTGGGGATCGATCTGGATGGATCACAGCTGCAGCGAGTGCACCGTGTCCCGATACCAATGCCCGAAGAAGGCCGGCCACCCAGACCGATTATCATGCGGTTTCTAAGTTTCTTAGAGAGGGAACGAGCATTGTCTGCTGCAAGGGAGAAATACAGGAATAAGGAGGATCTAATCTGGGGAGGCTGTAAGCTGTCTTTTTTTGCCCGACCTGACTAAAGAGATGGCAGAGAAGAGGAAAAAGTTCACACATGCCAGGAATCTGCTGCACAGTTTGGATGTGCGCTTCACCCTCGCGTACCCGGCCGAATTACGCTTCACATGGAGGGGAAAAAGAATGAAGTTTACTGATCACAGAGAGGCCATGGACTTTCTTAACAAGGAGGAGACGGCGCGGCCAAGAGCATCGGAGGATGGCAATTGAACTTTACTCCGGCGGGCTGATAGTTCGACCAACACACGATGTAAGGCTCTATACTGATGGGACAACATGGCTCAATATGAACAGGACGAGACCTTTTGTTTAATTATTTTTGCACCTGATTTCTGAGTGCGTTCAAGACGCCGTGAGCATGGGACATCATGGGCTATGTAGCGGCTCAAAATTTAACGTGAGTGGTCCTCTTTGTATTTATATTTTAAGCTGAAGGTGATGCGGTGTGTCATAATTTATTTTTAAGCCTGTTAGAGCCAGCAATGTCAGAGCAATGGAAATGAATGGTTGTTTTTTTTTCTGCTGGGGTTTCAATCCCGAGTTATGCAAATCATACTTTAAAACTGTGAAAATGCCGATAGTAGGTCAGTGCATATATGTGTGCGTACTACATACAGTATGTGTATGACATATTATAAAAAGAGATGACTATTAGGTGACTCTTTGAGGGGTGGTGGGGGGGGCTCCAAAGGGGGACTATCTAAGTGTGATTCATGTACCGTGTTTGCGGTGGGTCTCTCAAGAATGAGAGAGAAAAGGGGGACGGGTATGTTGTTTTGTGTATGGGGGTTTGTTTAGTGTTCTATGTTCCGAAGGGGTTTTATAAGGTTTTATAAGGTTTTTTTTTCGCATCTTATGGTTGACCTGGGTTTTGACAGGCAGTGGGGCGGCACCCCCTCTCTCTTTTGTTTTTTCTTTTCTTCTTTTTACTCTCCACGTTCCTCTATCTTAGTATGGACCATATACAAGATACCTGCTAAATTATGGCTAATTGTGTGAGCATAGTATCCTGTAAAGTAAACGGGCTACAAAACCCAGTAAAAAGAAAGAAATGTTTATCACACCTTAAGTCCCAACAAGCCCATATAGCTTTTCTGCAAGAGACCCACTTGACCGATTCAGAGGCGGCCAAATTGAGGAGAGACTGGGTCAGCCAGATATGTCATAGTTCATATACGAGTAAAAAGCACGGAGTCATTATTCTGGTTCACAGAAAGTTACATTTTTTCATTATAAAAGAACAAAAGGATGAAAAAGGAAGAATGATATTTGTGGAAGCTAAAATGAATGGGAAAAAAGTTAATTTATGTAACATTTATGCACCGAATGTCGGAGATCCAGCCTTTTTCATGGATTAAATAATTTAATAGGGGGCATACCTGATGGGCACACAATTGTAGCAGGGGATTTTAATCGGGTTTTGGATGGGGCCCTGGATAAAGCCACCTTCTCTAATACTGTACCAAAAGACAGGATGGCAATTAAACTCTTAATGAAGGACCTGGGACTGACTGATATATGGAGGCTTGTCAACCCGAGACAGAGAGAATATACATTTTATTCTCACAATCATAAATCTCACTCTAGGATAGATTATTTTCTGATTGGTAAGGATCTCGTAGACAGCATTTCAGCTGTTCAATAGGACCCATAGCACTGACTGATCATGCTGCAGTGCAACTAGATTTAGTGATGAAGTCAGATGGAGCAAGGAAAAATAGGTGGAGGCTTAATGTATCGCTATAACAGGACCCGGACTTTAATAGTTTATTAGAAAATGAACTTGAACTTGATTTCTTTCTGGTGAACACTGGGTCAATAGATAAGTTTGGGACTGTTTGGGAGGCCTCTAAGGCTTATATAAGGGGGAAAGTTATTGCCTATTCAAGCAGGAAAAAAAGAGAGCGAATACAACATTTAAAAGATCTTGAATCTAAGCTTAAAGATTTAGAGAAATCATTGTCCGAGAAACACTCTGACCCATTGTTGAAAAAAGTGTGTGACTTGAAATTTCAAATAAATGAAATATACAATAAAAAAGCAGAGTATGCCCTATTTAGGTTGAAGAGTAATTTTTATGAGAGTGGCGAAAAATCAGGCAAACTATTGGCTAGACAATTACACCAAAAGGAGATCTGTTATACCATAACAGCTGTAAAAAATGGGAAGGGTGAATTGGTGACAGACACAGGGGATATCAACAAGGTATTTGCAAATTTTTATGAACAACTTTATAGATCAGAGGTTAATCCAGAGGTGGGTAACTACGAGACTTTTTTCTCAAAAATCAACTTGCCAGAAATATCAGGGGATCAGAAAGACTTTCTAGACAGCCCCATAACAATAGAGGAGATTAAAAAAGCCATTTCATCATTGAGGGCTGGAAAGTCACCTGGTCTAGACGGCTTTCCCTGAGAATATTATAAGAAGTATTCTGACAAACTGGCTCCTATCCTTAAAACAGTGTTTGATGAATAATTCTTATTGGGAAAACTACCAGAAACATTTAATGAAACGTTGATCTCCCTAATTGTCAAAAAAGATAAAGATCCCACTGATCCAGGAAGTTTTAGACCTATCAGTCTGATCAATGTGGATTGTAAAATTCTGACAAAGCTTCTCGCCATGAGGCTAGAGAGTGTTCTACCACACTTAATACACCCGGATCACGTGGGATTCATTAAAGGAAGGTCATCTTCAGATAATGTTAGACGCCTATTACACCTCATACGGCTTAATCGAGATGAAAGCATCCCAATAGCCGCCTTCTCCTTAGATGCCCAAAAGGCGTTTGATAGGGTGGAGTGGGGCTTTTTGTGGCATACACTTGGAACATTTGGGTTTGGTGAAGGTTTTATCAAATGGGTGAACGTGATCTATTCAGATCCCAGGGCAACAGTGATAACGAATGGACTGGCCTCGCCATTTTTTGGCCTAACACGGAGGACCAAACAAGGAGACCCTCTTAGTCCTCTACTTTTTACACTGTTCCTTGAGCCCCTGGCCATTGCAATTAGGACAGAAACAGGTTTCAAAGGGGTGTCACAAGGGGGGGAGGAACACAAAATGTTTATGTATGCAGATGACATTTTATTACTTATCAAAGAGCCTATAGTGTCCATCCCTAGTGTTTTGTCAACAATTGAATCATTTTCAAAATTATCAGGCTATAAAATAAATTGGCAAAAATCCGAAGGTATGCCAATATCAAGAGAGTGCAGTCAGTCAGTAATCTCTACATTCCAGTTTAAGGTTATCCCATCTGCAATGAAATATCTAGGGATTAGATTATGTTCAGATCTAGAAAATATCATCTCTATTAATACAGCTCCTTTAATTCAAAAAATGAAGACAAATCTGGACAAATGGAAACTGTTAAACCTCACTTTGTGGGGAAAAATTAATATTATTAAAATGGTAGTCGCTCCACAATTTAATTACATCTCTATGATGATACCAGTAACCATCTCTGATAGGATCTTCAAACAATATAATCGTATGATTACAGACTTTTTATGGAACGGGAAAAAGCCCAGAATTGCTTTGAGGAAACTCTGTGCCTCAAGAGATGTTGGGGGACTCGCTCTTCCAAATATGGAATTATATAGCATATCATTTGAAATGAACAATCTAACAAATCACTGGACAGACTATGGGTCAAGCCCTAGTTGGGTTAAGATTGAGAAGGAACTTGCAGCTCCGTTTAATATCGTGGAATTGTTATCACAGAAGAAAAGAGGCAGACAGACGGAAGAGGTAAACCTAATCTTACAACACTCTCGGTGGGCTTGGGCAAGAGCACATAAGATCTTGGGGATTTCATGGTATAAACAGGGTTATTCTTTTTTATGGAATAACCCCTCAATTTGTATAGGGAAAAAGACATGTTTCTGGGATGCGTGGTCGACAAAAGGGGTACGTGTTGTTAATAACCTCTACAGGGAACAGTCGTTTATATCATTTCAGGACCTTAAAGAACAATATGATTTAACAGATAAGGGGATTTCTGGAAATATTTACAGCTGAGGAGTAGTGTGAGTTATACTTTTGGATTAGAATGGGCAGAGAAAGGAGAAAACAAGGTCCAAGAATTTCTCAATTGTCGTCATACTCTGCATTCCGCCTCACTATTTTATAGAAAAATGTCAAATATTCAAACAAGAATGTGTGAAAACTTGAGACTAATATGGCTAAAGGATCTTGGTGATGAGATTAATGAAGGTGTATGGCAAGAAGTGATTTCAAATGTAGGCTGGGCTACAAGGGATGCAAGGAGTAAGTCCATCCACAATAAGATTGTACACAGATATTATTTTACACCACTGGAATTGTTTAAAATGGGACTAACTCAGGACAGTAAATGCTGGAAATGCATGATGTGTGCGACCAGAGGATTTACACTCACCCACCAGAAAATGAGGTACACCTGTACAATCTAACTCAATGTAACAGCTCTGCCATAAATTCCACATTTAAAATAAGTTCAGTTTTCTCAACATTGTCAAGAATATGTTAATTAAATTATATGTTTATTCTTAAGGTTGTAGTTTGCAATGGTGTTATAGTAGACTACATTATATTGAGAGGTGTTCCTAATGTTTTGTCTCCCTCATGTAAATAAACAGGGAAAGCAAAAAATTAGAAACAAAATTTGTGAAGATGCAAGCTATGACCAGCTCATCCTACAGCCTCTCAGCGTGATTTGCTGTAATCCAGGTCAAATTTGGCCTACTATTTTCTTTTTAAGAGAAATAACTCGAGAGTACATTCAAAATGGTGGCAAATACTCAATGCATTTATTAATTAACTATACCCCCGCCGCCGGTGCACATTCCGGGACCTCCTCCCGCCATGTAACCCCCCAGTTCTCACATGCACCTTGCGTTGTGGCACCTCCTGATTTACAAATTAAACCCTTCCGAAACTGAATAGGAGAGCAAGAGGACTAGATATGATTGTTGTGCCAAGTCATGATTTGCCCGCCTCTCCTCCTGGCCTTCAACATTAGTTCCTTGGTTTATTTATTTATAGAGAAATTTAAACAATGTCGATTATGTGTTTGTGGTTTTGATCATTCTTTGCATAAAGCTTAGTTATTAATACAGAGCAAGTTGATGTAGTGTAAGAATCAATATAGCAGGTTTAGGGGCTATAATAAATATAATATTTATTTATTTATTCTTCACAAAAACAACAAAAGACAAATCCATCAAACCCAAAATAAAATACAAAGATAAATAAAAAAAATGGTGATAGTGATTAAAAACAAAAATATAAAAGTCATGAAAATAAATGGAGTTCATAGGGATTATAAATTCTTTTTAGTCTGAGTTCCTCGGTCAGGCCATTTCAAAGCTGCGGATCTGACGGCAAAGCCCAGTCACCTTTGGTCTTTAACCTGGACAGGTGAAGTCGGAGGTTCCAGGATGTGAGGATGTCAGGCAGGCGATTAAGGGTCTGATTTAAGGTCAAATTTGTCTGGATAACGCTCAGAGGCGACAAACCATGTAGGCTACTTAATTTGGACTGTTATATGGACCGGACTCTTGACTGGGATATAAGGTAAGAATATTTTTTAAGCTGCTGCCGCGCATAACGCTTGGTTATCAGAGTGCAATGTGTGGCTGATCGCGGGTTGCTGTCATGCAGTTACGTGTTTTGTCTCTCAGCTGCAGTAACTTTGTCCGTTTAGTGTCGCTCTGTTTGCTTTTAAGCGGTCCAGTTTCAACTGCGTACACAGTGATTTGTTGGCAGCTTCTCTAAGTTTGGTTGTTTATGGTTGATGACGGGTGTCACTGACTTAGGACG